>JAENPR010002255.1:0-61344 GCA_018135685.1 Themeda triandra
AACATTGTGGTGGTGAGGCCAGAGGCATCAAAATACCTTAACCATAGCATACGGTCGTGCTTGACCTAGTGCCGAGAGCTGTAGGACACGCAGGAACCGGCTGTGTGGTAGCATAGTCGTGTGTGCAAATATGGCAGTTCTAGAGCTGTGGAGCCATGGTTAAGGGCCATTCGGGTCCTCGAGCCACAATAAATGCTGTGGTGGAGAGGCTAGAGGTGTCAAAATGCCTTAACCATGGTGCATGGGCGTGCTTGACTTGGTGCGAGGAGCCGTAGGACGCGCAGGAACCGGCCGTGCGGCAGCAAAGTTGTGTGTGCAAATATGGCAGTTCTGGAGCCGTGGAGCCGAGGTTAAGGGCCATTCAGGCTCTCGAGCTATGGCAAACACTATGGTAGAGAAGCCAGATGTGTCAAAATGCCTTAACCATGGCGTACGGGCATGCTTGACTCTGTGCCAGGAGCCATAGGATGCACAGGATCCGACCGTGCGGCAGCACAGTCGTGTGTGCAAATATGGAAGTTCTGGAGTCATGGAGCTGTGGTTAAGGGCCGTTCGGGCTCTCGGGTGATGACAAACATTGTGGTGGTGAGGCCAGAGGCATCAAAATACCTTAACCATAGCATACGGTCGTGCTTGACCTAGTGCCGAGAGCTGTAGGACACGCAGGAACCGGCTGTGCGGTAGCATAGTCGTGTGTGCAAATATGGCAGTTCTAGAGTTGTGGAGCCATGGTTAAGGGCCATTCGGGTCCTCGAGCCACAATAAATGCTGTGGTGGAGAGGCCAGAGGTGTCAAAACGCCTTAACCATGGTGCATGGGCGTGCTTGACTTGGTGCGAGGAGCCGTAGGGGACGCGGGAACCGGCCGTGCGGCGACAAAGTTGTGTGTGCAAATATGGCAGTTCGGGAGCCGTGGAGCCGAGGTTAAGGGCCATTCGGGCTCTCGAGCTATGGCAAACACTATGGTAGAGAAGCGGATGTGTCAAAATGCCTTAACCATGGCGTACGGGCATGCTTGACTCTGTGCCAGGAGCCATAGGACCCGTTGGAACCGACCATGCGGCAGCATGGTTGTGTGTGCAAATATGGTAGTTTTGGAGCCGTGGAACCGTGGTTAAGTGCCCTTCGGGCTCTTGGGTGATGGAAAACTCTATGGTGGAGAGGAGAGAGGCATCAAAATGGCTTAACCATGGCGTACGGGCATGCTTGACCGGTGCGGGAGCCATAGGATGCACGGGGATCGGCCGTGCGGCAAAGACACGGTCGTGTGTGCAAATATGGAAGTTACGGAGTCATGGAGCTGTGGTTAAGGGCCATTTGGGCTCTCGGGTGATGACAAACGTTGTGGTGGTGAGGCCAGAGGCGTCAAAATACCTTAACCATAGCATACGGTCATGCTTGGCCTAGTGCCGAGAGCTGTAGGACACGCAGGAACCGGCTGTGTGGTAGCATAGTCGTGTGTGCAAATATGGCAGTTCTAGAGCTGTGGAGCCATGGTTAAGGGCCATTCGGGTCCTCGAGCCGCAATAAATGCTGTGGTGGAGAGGCTAGAGGTGTCAAAACGCCTTAACCATGGCGCATGGGTGTGCTTGACTTGGTGCGAGGAGCCGTAGGACGCGCAGGAACCGGCCGTGCGGCAGCAATGTCGTGTGTGCAAATATGGCAGTTCTGGAGCCGTGGAGCCGAGGTTAAGGGCCATTCAGGCTCTCGAGCTATGGCAAACACTATGGTAGAGAAGCCAGATGTGTGAAAATGCCTTAACCATGGTGTACGGGCATGCTTGACTCTGTGCCAGGAGCCATAGGACGCGTTGGAACCGACCATGCGGCAGCATGGTTGTGTGTGCAAATATGGCAGTTTTGGAGCCGTGGAACCATGGTTAAGGGCCCTTCGGGCTCTTGGGTGATGGAAAACTCTATGGTGGAGAGGAGAAAGGCATTAAAATGGCTTAACCATGGCGTACGGGCATGCTTGACCCGGTGCCGGAGCCATAGGATGCACGGGATCCGGCCGTGCGGCGGCACGTCGTGTGTGCAAATATGGAAGTTTTGGAGTCATGGAGCCGTGGTTAAGGGCCTTTTGGGCTCTCGGGTGATGACAAACATTGTGGTGGTGAGGCCGAGGCATCAAAATACCTTAACCATAGCATACGGCCGTGCTTGACCTAGTGCCGAGAGCTGTAGGACACGGGGGAACCGGCTATGCGGTAGCATAGTCGTGTGTGCAAATATGGCAGTTCTAGAGCCGTTTGTGGAGCCATGGTTAAGGGCCATTCGGGTCCTCGAGCCACAATAAATGCTGTGGTGGAGAGGCCGGAGGTGTCAAAACACCTTAACCATGGCGCATGGGCGTGCTTGACTTGGTGCGAGGAGCCGTAGGACGCGCAAGAACCGGCCGTGCGGCGGCAAGAAAGTCGTGTGTGCAAATATGGTAGTTCGGAGCCGTGGAGCCGAGGTTAAGGGCCATTCGGGCTCTCGAGCTATGGCAAACACTATGGTAGAGAAGCCGAGATGTGTCAAAATGCCTTAACCATGGCGTACGGGCATGCTTGACTCGTGCCGGGAGCCATAGGACGCGTTGGAACCGACCATGCTAAAGCATGGTTGTGTGTGCAAATATGGCGTTTTGGAGCCGTGGAACCGTGGTTAAGGGCCCTTCGGGCTCTTGGGTGATGGAAAACTCTATGGTGGAGAGGAGAGAGGCATCAAAATGGCTTAACCAATGCGTATGGGCATGCTTGACCCGGTGCCGGGAGCCATAGGATGCACAGGATCCGGCCGTGCGGCAGCACAGTCGTGTGTGCAAATATGGAAGTTCTGGAGTCATGGAGCTGTGGTTAAGGGCCTTTTGGGCTCTCGGGTGATGACAAATATTGTGGTGGTGAGGCTAGAGGCATCAAAATACCTTAACCATAGCATACGGTCATGCTTGACCTAGTGCCGAGAGCTGTAGGACACGCAGGAACCGGCTATGCGGTAGCATAGTCGTGTGTGCAAATATGGCAGTTCTAGAGCTGTGGAGCCATGGTTAAGGGCCATTCGGGTCCTCGAGCCACAATAAATGCTGTGGTGGAGAGGCTAGAGGTGTCAAAACGCCTTAACCATGGCGCATGGGCGTGCTTGACTTGGTGCGAGGAGCCGTAGGACGCGCAGGAACCGGCCGTGCGGCAGCAAAGTCGTGTGTGCAAATATGGCGGCTCGGAGCCGTGGAGCCGAGGTTAAGGGCCATTCAAGCTCTCGAGCTATGGCAAACACTATGGTAGAGAAGCTAGATGTGTCAAAATGCCTTAACCATGGTGTACGGGCATGCTTGACTCTGTGCCAGGAGCCATAGGACGCGTTGGAACCGACCATGGGGCAGCATGGTCGTGTGTGCAAATATGGCAGTTTTGGAGCCGTGGAACCGTGGTTAAGGGCCCTTCGGGCTCTTGGGTGATGGAAAACTCTATGGTGGAGAGGAGAGAGGCATCAAAATGGCTTAACCATGGCATACGGGCATGCTTGACCCGGTCGGGAGCCATAGGATGCACGGGGATCCGGCCGTGCGGCAAAGCACGGTCGTGTGTGCAAATATGGAAGTTACGGAGTCATGGAGCGTAGTGGTTAAGGGCCGTTCGGGCTCTCGGGTGATGACAAACATTGTGGTGGTGAGGCCAGAGGTGTCAAAATACCTTAACCATAGCATACGGTCGTGCTTGACCTAGTGCCGAGAGCTGTAGAACACGCAGGAACCGGCTGTGCGGTAGCATAGTCGTGTGTGCAAATATGGCAGTTCTAGAGCCGTGGAGCCATGGTTAAGGGCCATTCGGGTCCTCGAGCCACAATAAATGCTGTGGTGGGAGATGCCGAGGTGTCAAAACACCTTAACCATGGCGCATGGGCGTGCTTGACTTGGTGCGAGGAGCCGTAGGACGCGCGAGGAACCGGCCGTGCGGCAAAGCAAAGTCGTGTGTGCAAATATGGCGGTTCGGAGCCGTGGAGCCGAGGTTAAGGGCCATTCGGGCTCTCGAGCTATGGCAAACACTATGGTAGAGAGGCCAGAGGTGTCAAAATGCCTTAACCATGGCGCATGGGCATGCTTGACTTTGTGCGAGGAGCCATAGGACGCGTTGGAACCGACCATGCGGCAGCATGGTTGTGTGTGCAAATATGGCAGTTTTGGAGCCGTGGAACCGTGGTTAAGGGCCCTTCGGGCTCTTGGGTGATGGAAAACTCTATGGTGGAGAGGAGAGAGGCATCAAAATGGCTTAACCATGGCGTACGGGCATGCTTGACCCGGTGTCGGGAGCCATAGGATGCACGGGGATCCGGCCGTGCGCAACGGCACGGTCGTGTGTGCAAATATGGAAGTTCTAGAGTCATGGAGCCGTGGTTAAGGGCCGTTCGGGCTCTCGGGTGATGACAAACATTGTGGTGGTGAGGCCGAGGCGTCAAAATACCTTAACCATAGCATACGGTCGTGCTTGCATAGTCATAGTCGTGTGTGCAAATATGGCAGTTCTAGAGCTGTGGAGCCATGGTTAAGGGCCATTCGGGTCCTCGAGCCACAATAAATGCTGTGGTGGAGAGGCCAGAGGTGTCAAAATGCCTTAACCATGGCGCATGGGCGTGCTTGACTTGGTGCGAGGAGCCGTAGGACGCGCGAGGAACCGGCCGTGCGGCAAAGCAAAGTCGTGTGTGCAAATATGGCGGTTCTGGAGCCGTGGAGCCGAGGTTAAGGGCCATTCGGGCTCTCGAGCTATTGCAAACACTATGGTAGAGAAGCCGGATGTGTCAAAATGCCTTAACCATGGCGTACGGGCATGCTTGACTCGTGCCGGGAGCCATAGGACGCGTTGGAACCGACCATGCGGCAGCATGGTTGTGTGTGCAAAAATATGGCAGTTTTGGAGCCGTGGAACCGTGGTTAAGGGCCCTTCGGGCTCTTGGGTGATGGAAAACTCTATGGTGGAGAGGAGAGAGGCATCAAAATGGCTTAACCATGGCGTACGGGCATGCTTGACCCGGTGCGGGAGCCATAGGATGCACGGGGATTCGGCCGTGCGGCGGCACGGTCGTGTGTGCAAATATGGAAGTTCCGGAGTCATGGAGGCGTGGTTAAGGGCCGTTGGGCTCTCGGGTGATGACAAACATTGTGGTGGTGAGGCCGAGGTGTCAAAATACCTTAACCATAGCATACGGTCGTGCTTGACCTGGTGCCGAGAGCCGTAGGACACACAGGAACCGGCTGTGCGGCAGCATAGTCGTGTGTGCAAATATGGCAGTTCTAGAGTTGTGGAGCCATGGTTAAGGGCCATTCGGGTCCTCGAGCCACAATAAATGCTGTGGTGGAGATGCCAGAGGTGTCAAAACACCTTAACCATGGCGCATGGGCGTGCTTGACTTGGTGCGAGGAGCCGTAGGACGCCGCAGAACCGGCCGTGCGGCGGCAAGAAAGTCGTGTGTGCAAATATGGCAGTTCGGAGCCGTGGAGCCGAGGTTAAGGGCCATTCGGGCTCTCGAGCTATGGCAAACACTATGGTAGAGAAGCCGGATGTGTCAAAATGCCTTAACCATGGCGTATGGGCATGCTTGACTCGTGCCGGGAGCCATAGGATGCGTTGGAACCGACCATGCGCGGCATGGTTGTGTGTGCAAATATGGCAGTTTTGGAGCCGTGGAACCGTGGTTAAGGGACCCTTCGGGCTCTTGGGTGATGGAAAACTCTATGGTGGAGAGGAGAGAGGCATCAAAATGGCTTAACCATGGCGTACGGGCATGCTTGACCGGTGACGGGAGCCATAGGATGCACGGGATCCGGATCCGTGCGGCAAAGACGGTCGTGTGTGCAAATATGGAAGTTCGGAGTCATGGAGCTGTGGTTAAGGGCCGTTCGGGCTCTCGGGTGATGACAAACATTGTGGTGGTGAGGCCGAGGCGTCAAAATACCTTAACCATAGCATACGGTCGTGCTTGCATAGTCGTGTGTGCAAATATGGCAAATATGGCGGTTCTAGAGCCGTGGAGCCATGGTTAAGGGCCATTCGGGTCCTCGAGCCGCAATAAATGCTGTGGTGGAGAGAGGCCGGAGGTGTCAAAACGCCTTAACCATGGCGCATGGGCGTGCTTGACTTGGTGCGAGGAGCCGTAGGACGCGGGAACCGGCCGTGCGGCAAGAAAGTCGTGTGTGCAAATATGGCGGTTACGGAGCCGTGGAGCCGAGGTTAAGGGCCATTCGGGCTCTCGAGCTATGGCAAACACTATGGTAGAGAAGCCAGATGTGTCAAAATGCCTTAACCATGGCGTACGGGCATGCTTGACTCGTGCCGGGAGCCATAGGACGCGTTGGAACCGACCATGCGGCAAAGCATGGTTGTGTGTGCAAATATGGCAGTTTTGGAGCCGTGGAACCGTGGTTAAGGCCCTTCGGGCTCTTGGGTGATGGAAAACTCTATGGTGGAGAGGAGAGAGGCATCAAAATGGCTTAACCATGGCGTACGGGCATGCTTGACCCGGTCGGGAGCCATAGGATGCACGGGATCCGGCCGTGTGGTAGCACGGTCGTGTGTGCAAATATGGAAGTTACGGAGTCATGGAGCCGTGGTTAAGGGCCGTTCGGGCTCTCGGGTGATGACAAACATTGTGGTGGTGAGGCCGAGGCGTCAAAATACCTTAACCATAGCATACGGTCATGCTTGACCTAGTCCCAAGAGTTGTAGGACACGCAGGAACCGGCTGTGCGGTAGCATAGTCATGTGTGCAAATATGGCAGTTCTAGAGTTGTGGAGCCATGGTTAAGGGCCATTCGGGTCCTCGAGCCGCAATAAATGCTATGGTGGAGAGGCCGGAGGTGTCAAAATGCCTTAACCATGGCGCATGGGCGTGCTTGACTTGGTGCGAGGAGCCGTAGGATGCGAGGAACCGGCCGTGCGGCAAAGCAAAGTCGTGTGTGCAAATATGGCGTTCTGGAGCCGTGGAGCCGAGGTTAAGGGCCATTCGGGCTCTCGAGCTATGGCAAACACTATGGTAGAGAAGCCGAGATGTGTCAAAATGCCTTAACCATGGCGTACGGGCATGCTTGACTCGTGCCGGGAGCCATAGGACACGTTGGAACCGACCATGCGGCAGCATGGTTGTGTTTGCAAATATGGCGGTTTTGGAGCCGTGGAACCGTGGTTAAGGGCCCTTCGGGCTCTTGGATGATGGAAAACTCTATGGTGGAGAGGAGAGAGGCATCAAAATGGCTTAACCATGGCGTACGGGCATGCTTGACCCGGTGCGGGAGCCATAGGATGCACGGGGATCCGGCCGTGCGGCGGCACGATCATGTGTGCAAATATGGAAGTTCGGAGTCATGGAGCTGTGGTTAAGGGCCGTTCGGGCTCTCGGGTGATGACAAACATTGTGGTGGTGAGGCCGAGGCGTCAAAATACCTTAACCATAGCATACGGTCGTGCTTGACCTAGTGCCGAGAGCTATAGGACACGCAGGAACCTACGGGCGTGCGGTAGCATAGTCGTGTGTGCAAATATGGCGGT
Organism: Themeda triandra; assembly: GCA_018135685.1. Lineage (NCBI taxonomy): Eukaryota > Viridiplantae > Streptophyta > Magnoliopsida > Poales > Poaceae > Themeda > Themeda triandra. The sequence goes on from JAENPR010002255.1 coordinate 7,516, forward strand.
TCTAGTTTGTGGAGCCATGGTTAAGGGCCATTCGGGTCCTCGAGCCACAATAAATGCTGTGGTGGAGAGGCCGGAGGTGTCAAAACGCCTTAACCATGGCGCATAGGCGTGTTTGACTTGGTGCGAGGAGCCGTAGGACGCGTAGGAACCGGCCGTGCGGCAAAGAAAGTTGTGTGTGCAAATATGGCGTTACGGAGCCATGGAGCCGAGGTTAAGGGCCATTCAGGCTCTCAAGCTATGGCAAACACTATGGTAGAGAAGCCAAATGTGTCAAAATGCCTTAACCATGGCGTACGGGCATGCTTGACTCTGTGCCAGCTGCCATAGGACGCGTTGGAACCGACCATGTGGCAGCATGGTTGTGTGTGCAAAAATATGGCAGTTTTGGAGCCGTGGAACCATGGTTAAGGGCCCTTCGGGCTCTTGGATGATGGAAAACTCTATGGTGGAGAGGAGAGAGGCATCAAAATGGCTTAATCATGGCGTACAGGCATGCTTGACCCGGTGCCGGGAGCCATAGGATGCACAGGATCGGCCGTGCGGCAAAGACAAGTCGTGTGTGCAAATATGGAAGTTCGGAGTCATGGAGCGTGGTTAAGGGCCGTTCGGGCTCTCGGGTGATGACAAACATTGTGGTGGTGAGGCCAGAGGTGTCAAAATACCTTAACCATAGCATACGGTCGTGCTTGACCTAGTGCCGAGAGCTGTAGAACACGCAGGAACCGGCTGTGCGGTAGCATAGTCGTGTGTGCAAATATGGCAGTTCTAGAGCTGTGGAGCCATGGTTAAGGGCCATTCGGGTCCTCGAGCCACAATAAATGCTGTGGTGGAGAGGCCAGAGGTGTCAAAACACCTTAACCATGGCGCATGGGCGTGCTTGACTTGGTGCGAGGAGCCGTAGGACGCGCAGGAACCGGCCGTGCGGGCAAAGCAAAGTCGTGTGTGCAAATATGGCAAGCCGGAGCCGTGGAGCCGAGGTTAAGGGCCATTCGGGCTCTCGAGCTATGGCAAACACTATGGTGGAGAGGCCAGAGGTGTCAAAATGCCTTAACCATGGCGCATGGGCATGCTTGACTCTGTGCCAGGAGCCATAGGACGCGTTGGAACCGACCATGCGGCAGCATGGTTGTGTGTGCAAATATGGCAGTTTTGGAGCCGTGGAACCGTGGTTAAGGGCCCTTCGGGCTCTTGGGTGATGGAAAACTCTATGGTGGAGAGGAGAGAGGCATCAAAATGGCTTAACCATGGCGTACGGGCATGCTTGACCCGGTGTCGGGAGCCATAGGATGCACAGGATCCGGCCGTGCGGCAAAGACACGGTCGTGTGTGCAAATATGGAAGTTGGAGTCATGGAGCTGTGGTTAAGGGCCGTTCGGGCTCTCGGGTGATGACAAACATTGTGGTGGTGAGGCCAGAGGCGTCAAAATACCTTAACCATAGCATACGGTCGTGCTTGCATAGTCGTGTGTGCAAATATGGCAGTTCTAGAGCCGTGGAGCCATGGTTAAGGGCCATTCGGGTCCTCGAGCCGCAATAAATGCTGTGGTGGAGAGGCCAGAGGTGTCAAAACGCCTTAACCATGGCGCATGGGCGTGCTTGACTTGGTGCGAGGAGCCGTAGGACGCGCGGGAACCGGCCGTGCGGCAAAGAAAGTCGTGTGTGCAAATATGGCGGTTCGGAGCCGTGGAGCCGAGGTTAAGGGCCATTCGGGCTCTCGAGCTATGGCAAACACTATGGTAGAGAAGCTAGATGTGTCAAAATGCCTTAACCATGGCGTACGGGCATGCTTGACTCGTGCCGGGAGCCATAGGACGCGTTGGAACCGACCATGCGGCAAAGCATGGTTGTGTGTGCAAATATGGCAGTTTTGGAGCCGTGGAACCGTGGTTAAGGATCCCTTCGGGCTCTTGGGTGATGGAAAACTCTATGGTGGAGAGGAGAGAGGCATCAAAATGGCTTAACCATGGCGTACGGGCATGCTTGACCCGGTGCCGGGAGCCATAGGATGCACGGGGATCCGGCCGTGTGGTAGCACGGTCGTGTGTGCAAATATGGAAGTTCTAGAGTCATGGAGTTGTGGTTAAGGGCTGTTCGGGCTGTCGGGTGATGACAAACATTGTGGTGGTGAGGCTAGAGGCGTCAAAATACCTTAACCATAGCATACGGTCGTGCTTGACCTAGTGCCGAGAGCTGTAGGACACGCAGGAACCGGCTGTGCGGTAGCATAGTCGTGTGTGCAAATATGGCAGTTCTAGAGCTGTGGAGCCATGGTTAAGGGCCATTCGGGTCCTCGAGCCGCAATAAATGCTATGGTGGAGAGGCCAGAGGTGTCAAAATGCCTTAACCATGGCGCATGGGCGTGCTTGACTTGGTGCGAGGAGCCGTAGGATGCGCAGGAACCGGCCGTGCGGCAGCAAAGTCGTGTGTGCAAATATGGCAGTTCTGGAGCCGTGGAGCCGAGGTTAAGGGCCATTCAGGCTCTTGAGCTATGGCAAACACTATGGTAGAGAAGCCAGATGTGTCAAAATGCCTTAACCATGGCGTACGGGCATGCTTGACTCGTGCCGGGAGCCATAGGACACGTTGGAACCGACCATGCGGCAAAGCATGGTTGTGTTTGCAAATATGGCAGTTTTGGAGCCGTGGAACCGTGGTTAAGGGCCCTTCGGGCTCTTAGGTGATGGAAAACTCTATGGTGGAGAGGAGAGAGGCATCAAAATGGCTTAACCATGGCGTACGGGCATGCTTGACCGGTGCCGGGAGCCATAGGATGCACGGGGATCCCGTGCGGCAAAGACACGGTCATGTGTGCAAATATGGAAGTTCTGGAGTCATGGAGCTGTGGTTAAGGGCCGTTCGGGCTCTCGGGTGATGACAAACATTGTGGTGGTGAGGCCGAGGCGTCAAAATACCTTAACCATAGCATACGGTCGTGCTTGACCTAGTGCCGAGAGCCGTAGGACACGCAGGAACCGGGCCGTGCGGTAGCATAGTCGTGTGTGCAAATATGGCGTTCTAGAGCTGTGGAGCCATGGTTAAGGGCCATTCGGGTCCTCGAGCCACAATAAATGCTGTGGTGGAGAGGCCAGAGGTGTCAAAACGCCTTAACCATGGCGCATAGGCGTGCTTGACTTGGTGCGAGGAGCCGTAGGACGCGTAGGAACCGGCCGTGCGGTAGCAAAGTTGTGTGTGCAAATATGGCAGTTCTGGAGCCGTGGAGCCGAGGTTAAGGGCCATTCAGGCTCTCGAGCTATGGCAAACACTATGGTAGAGAAGCCAGATGTGTCCAAATGCCTTAACCATGGCGTACGGGCATGCTTGACTCTGTGCCAGGAGCCATAGGATGCGTTGGAACCGACCATGCGGCAGCATGGTTGTGTGTGCAAATATGGCAGTTTTGGAGCCGTGGAACCGTGGTTAAGGGCCCTTCGGGCTCTTGGGTGATGGAAAACTCTATGGTGGAGAGGAGAGAGGCATCAAAATGGCTTAAACATGGCGTACGGGCATGCTTGACCCGGTGCCGGGAGCCATAGGATGCACAGGATCCGGCCGTGTGGCGGCAAGACGTCGTGTGTGCAAATATGGAAGTTCTGGAGTCATGGAGCTGTGGTTAAGGGCCGTTCGGGCTCTCGGGTGATGACAAACATTGTGGTGGTGAGGCCAGAGGCGTCAAAATACCTTAACCATAGCATACGGTCGTGCTTGCATAGTGGTGTGTGCAAATATGGCAGTTCTAGAGCCGTGGAGCCATGGTTAAGGGCCATTCGGGTCCTCGAGCCGCAATAAATGATGTGGTGGAGAGGCCAGAGGTGTCAAAACGCCTTAACCATGGCGCATGGGCGTGCTTGACTTGGTGCGAGGAGCCGTAGGACGCGCAGGAACCGGCCGTGCGGCAGCAAAGTCGTGTGTGCAAATATGGCGTTCGGAGCCGTGGAGCCGAGGTTAAGGGCCATTCGGCTCTCGAGCTATGGCAAACACTATGGTAGAGAAGCCGAGATGTGTCAAAATGCCTTAACCATGGCGTACGGGCATGCTTGACTCGTGCCGGGAGCCATAGGACGCGTTGGAACCGACCATGCGGCAAAGCATGGTTGTGTGTGCAAATATGGCAGTTTTGGAGCCGTGGAACCGTGGTTAAGGGCCCTTCGGGCTCTTGGGTGATGGAAAACTCTATGGTGGAGAGGAGAGAGGCATCAAAATGGCTTAACCATGGCGTACGGGCATGCTTGACCCGGTGCCGGGAGCCATAGGATGCACAGGATCCGGCCGTGTGGTAGCACAGTCGTGTGTGCAAATATGGAAGTTCTGGAGTCATGGAGCTGTGGTTAAGGGCCGTTCGGGCTCTCGGGTGATGACAAACATTGTGGTGGTGAGGCTAGAGGCGTCAAAATACCTTAACCATAGCATACGGTCGTGCTTGACCTAGTGCCGAGAGCTGTAGGACACGCAGGAACCGGCTGTGCGGTAGCATAGTCGTGTGTGCAAATATGGCAGTTCTAGAGCTGTGGAGCCATGGTTAAGGGCCATTCGGGTCCTCGAGCCGCAATAAATGCTATGGTGGAGAGGCCAGAGGTGTCAAAATGCCTTAACCATGGCGCATGGGCGTGCTTGACTTGGTGCGAGGAGCCGTAGGATGCGCAGGAACCGGCCGTGCGGCGGCAAAGTCGTGTGTGCAAATATGGCGTTCGGAGCCGTGGAGCCGAGGTTAAGGGCCATTCGGCTCTTGAGCTATGGCAAACACTATGGTAGAGAAGCCGGATGTGTCAAAATGCCTTAACCATGGCGTACGGGCATGCTTGACTCGTGCCGGGAGCCATAGGACACGTTGGAACCGACCATGCGGCAAAGATGGTTGTGTTTGCAAATATGGCAGTTTTGGAGCCGTGGAACCGTGGTTAAGGGCCCTTCGGGCTCTTAGGTGATGGAAAACTCTATGGTGGAGAGGAGAGAGGCATCAAAATGGCTTAACCATGGCGTACGGGCATGCTTGACCCGGTGCCGGGAGCCATAGGATGCACAGGATCCGGCCATGTGGCAGCACATTCATGTGTGCAAATATGGAAGTTCTGGAGTCATGGAGCTGTGGTTAAGGGCCGTTCGAGCTCTCGGGTGATGACAAACATTGTGGTGGTGAGGCCAGAGGCATCAAAATACCTTAACCATAGCATACGGTCATGCTTGACCTAGTGCCGAGAGCCGTAGGACACGCGGGAACCGGGCCGTGCGGTAGCATAGTCGTGTGTGCAAATATGGCAGTTCTAGAGCTGTGGAGCCATGGTTAAGGGCCATTCGGGTCCTCGAGCCACAATAAATGCTGTGGTGGAGAGGCCAGAGGTGTCAAAACGCCTTAACCATGGCGCATAGGCGTGCTTGACTTGGTGCGAGGAGCCGTAGGACGCGTAGGAACCGGCCGTGCGGTAGCAAAGTTGTGTGTGCAAATATGGCAGTTCTGGAGCCGTGGAGCCGAGGTTAAGGGCCATTCAGGCTCTCGAGCTATGGCAAACACTATGGTAGAGAAGCCGATGTGTCCAAATGCCTTAACCATGGCGTACGGGCATGCTTGACTCGTGCCGGGAGCCATAGGACGCGTTGGAACCGACCATGCGGCGGCATGGTTGTGTGTGCAAATATGGCGTTTTAGAGCCGTGGAACCGTGGTTAAGGGCCCTTCGGGCTCTTGGGTGATGGAAAACTCTATGGTGGAGAGGAGAGAGGCATCAAAATGGCTTAACCATGGCGTACGGGAATGCTTGACCCGGTCGGGAGCCATAGGATGCACGGGATCCGGCCATGTGGCAGCACGGTCATGTGTGCAAATATGGAAGTTCGGAGTCATGGAGCTGTGGTTAAGGGCCGTTCGGGCTCTCGGGTGATGACAAACATTGTGGTGGTGAGGCCGGAGGCATCAAAATACCTTAACCATAGCATACGGTCATGCTTGACCTAGTGCCGAGAGCCGTAGGACACGCGGGAACCTTTGTGCGGTAGCATAGTCGTGTGTGCAAATATGGCGGTTCTAGAGCCGTGGAGCCATGGTTAAGGGCCATTCGGGTCCTCGAGCCGCAATAAATGCTGTGGTGGAGAGGCCGGAGGTGTCAAAATGCCTTAACCATGGCGCATGGGCGTGCTTGACTTGGTGCGAGGAGCCGTAGGACGCGCAGGAACCCGGCCGTGCGGCAAAGAAAGTCGTGTGTGCAAATATGGTAGTTCGGAGCCATGGAGCCAAGGTTAAGGGCCATTCGGGCTCTCGAGCTATGGCAAACACTATTGTAGAGAAGCCGAGATGTGTCAAAATGCCTTAACCATGGCGTACGGGCATGCTTGACTCTATGCCGGGAGCCATAGGACGCGTTGGAACCGACCATGCGGCAAAGCATGGTTGTGTGTGCAAATATGGCAGTTTTGGAGCCGTGGAACCGTGGTTAAGGGCCCTTCGGGCTCTTGGGTGATGGAAAACTCTATGGTGGAGAGGAGAGAGGCATCAAAATGGCTTAAACATGGCGTACGGGCATGCTTGACCCGGTGCCGGGAGCCATAGGATGCACAGGATCCGGCCGTGCGGCAGCACAGTCGTGTGTGCAAATATGGAAGTTCTAGAGTCATGGAGCTGTGGTTAAGGGCCGTTCGGGCTCTCGGGTGATGACAAACATTGTGGTGGTGAGGCCAGAGGCATCAAAATACCTTAACCATCGCATACGGTCGTGCTTGACCTAGTGCCGAGAGCCGTAGGACACGCAGAACCGGGCGTGCGGTAGCATAGTCGTGTGTGCAAATATGGCGTTCTAGAGCTGTGGAGCCATGGTTAAGGGCCATTCGGGTCCTCGAGCCACAATAAATGCTGTGGTGGAGAGGCCAGAGGTGTCAAAACGCCTTAACCATGGCGCATGGGCGTGCTTGACTTTGTGCGAGGAGCCGTAGGACGCGCAAGAACCGCCGGCGCAAAGCAAAGTCGTGTGTGCAAATATGGCGGTTCGGAGCCGTGGAGCCGAGGTTAAGGGCCATTCAGGCTCTCGAGCTATGGCAAACACTATGGTAGAGAAGCCAGATGTGTCAAAATGCCTTAACCATGGCATACGGGCATGCTTGACTATGTGCCAGGAGCCATAGGACGCGTTGGAACCGACCATGCGGCAGCATGGTTGTGTGTGCAAATATGGCAGTTTTGGAGCCGTGGAACCATGGTTAAGGGCCCTTCGGGCTCTTGGGTGATGGAAAACTCTATAGTGGAGAGGAGAGAGGCATCAAAATGGCTTAACCATGGCGTACGGGCATGCTTGACCCGGTCGGGAGCCATAGGATGCACGGGATCCGGCCGTGCGGCAGCAGACGTCGTGTGTGCAAATATGGAAGTTCGGAGTCATGGAGCGTGGTTAAGGGCCGTTCGGGCTCTCGGGTGATGACAAACATTGTGGTGGTGAGGCCAGAGGCGTCAAAATACCTTAACCATAGCATACGGTCGTGCTTGACCTAGTGCCGAGAGCTGTAGGACACGCAGGAACCGGCTGTGCGGTAGCATAGTCGTGTGTGCAAATATGGCAGTTCTAGAGCTGTGGAGCCATGGTTAAGGGCCATTCGGGTCCTCGAGCCGCAATAAATGTTGTGGTGGAGAGGCCAGAGGTGTCAAAATGCCTTAACCATGGCGCATGGGCGTGCTTGACTTGGTGCGAGGAGCCGTAGGACGCGCAGGAACCGGCCGTGCGGCAGCAAAGTCGTGTGTGCAAATATGGCAGTTCTGGAGCCGTGGAGCCGAGGTTAAGGGCCATTCATGCTCTCGAGCTATGGCAAACACTATGGTAGAGAAGCCGAGATGTGTCACAATGCCTTAACCATGGCGTACGGGCATGCTTGACTCGTGCCGGGAGCCATAGGACGCGTTGGAACCGACCATGCGGCGGCATGGTTGTGTGTGCAAATATGGCAGTTTTGGAGCCGTGGAACCGTGGTTAAGGGCCCTTCGGGCTCTTGGGTGATGGAAAACTCTATGGTGGAGAGGATAGAGGCATCAAAATGGCTTAACCATGGCGTACGGGCATGCTTGACCCAGTGCCGGGAGCCATAGGATGCACAGGATCCGGCCGTGCGGCAGCACAGTCGTGTGTGCAAATATGGAAGTTTTGGAGTCATGGAGCTGTGGTTAAGGGCCGTTTGGGCTCTCGGGTGATGACAAACATTGTGGTGGTGAGGCCAGAGGTGTCAAAATACCTTAACCATAGCATACGTTCGTGCTTGACCTAGTGCCGAGAGCTGTAGGACACGCAGGAACCGGCTGTGCGGTAGCATAGTCGTGTGTGCAAATATGGCAGTTCTAGAGCTGTGGAGCCATTGTTGACGGTCGTTAAGTATCAATTTTATACCATCAACGCAGCAAGAGAAAGGACTAATATGAGTTCACCTATTAGATATAGGGGTTACACTGACAGAATTCCATGAGTTTTGGTGATTGTCTATTTCTGCAGGGGGTTATCAGAAAGAGAACCAAAGGAGGCCCACATGTCATGATTACATAGAGATAAAGACCGAACGGGTAAAATTGTATAATCTAGAAGACTCCAGAAGGCAACACCTGGAAGCGGGGGCCCACCTGGTAGGTTGGCCAGTCGGCCGACCCAGGGGGGGAGTCGGCCGACTCCCACCTCAACCAATCAGGTTGAGTCTCGCGGATCCTGCCTCCACCGCCTTTGAGGATGAATAATTATCGTCCATTTAGGTCGGTTTGATCTGAGGGCTGTGGTTCATCTTAGGGGGCTATATATTCAGAGCCCCTGGCCCCTGGAGGAGGCAATCCCTTGAAACCCTAGTTCATTCAAGAGTTCATTCTCTCATCAGAATTCAGAGAAGCCAGAGCCACCATCTCAATTAGAGCTCCATAGTTTAGTAGCATAGCTACATAGGAATAGATCTAGAGGGAATCAAGCCTAGCTTGGAGTCCGGATCTGTCGGAGTTCTTGGTAATTCCCCTCTACATTCTTGTAATATTCATCATTGTTCGTGATACTATGAGTAGTACTTTATTCTATTCTATTATATCGACTTGACTTTGCTATATTTGATTATGTTCTCAATTATATTGTTCTTAGTTTACTTTGATTATATGTTTAGCATAGTTGGACTAGAATTATGTTTATGCATAGGATCGTATAGCGCTTGCTCATTAGATCGATGGGTGAGTGGTAAATATTGTGTAGGCGTGGTGCCTAGACCATATTTATCTGCGATTACACCCTATTGGCCGGGTCGTGTGGTAGATCGCAGAAGTGACAGTTCCGTTGAGTCCTTTGTATTCCATCCCCCGTTGGTAAGTCTTAGTAGAACAACCTATTACATTGAAGTCATTGCTATGTCTCTTGTCTTCTCTGGTAATATCACTATGCATAGATGTAACCTTTTCCCGCCATGATTGCTAGATGTTCTTGCACTAATCATTGTATGCTTTGACTTTGTAGTTAGAATAACATAGGATTATACCCTAGATCGTCCTAGTCCATGCTAGTGTTATAAACTTAGAGTGCTAAGTTGAGATGGCTTATTACTATTTTATGTGGCTAAATGCTCTCATTTATCTTATGTCATTTATCATTCCTATATTTTATGTGACACTTACCCTGTATGAGATGATCGATACAGACAAGGTTAAGCTCTCCATTATCACATGTGCATTGCTCATCACTCATTATCCAGTGCATTCCCTTCCCAGTGGTAAAATTATAAATAACGATACCTGGATACTCCTGGTTAAAGTGCTACATCGGTATTATCTGTGCGCTTGCGGATCCCATATTTATTTCTAGTAGCAGTTGCATTATTTAGTACCAGCATTTTTGGCGCCATGTTGGGGATGACAACCTAACACTGAGTGGCGTTAGAAATGTCAACAAGCATTTTTGGCACCGTTGCCGGGGAAGGTTGAAAGCCAATGGATAATGGGCAGCATTGCACTAGATAATGTGATTGAGTTGTCTTTGTCATACTAACCCCTCTCTACAGGATTACCCTTGTTTTGTCTACTTGTGTATTTTATGCAGGGTAATGAAGACAATTCTTCCTGATAATTATATTGACGATCCAGGAGCTTTATTTAGGAAGGCCAGAAGCAAGTTGAAGAAGACCACTCAATCATCATCATCATCAACTCAACTTGGAAGTTTGTCGGAAGCAGAAAGTCGACCTTTCGTTCGAGACTTGACACCAGCCTTTGAAGCCATGGCGAACAAGTCACTTCGCGAGTTCTCAGCTCCCACTACGGATAACATTCGTACTGGACCAGCTGTGGACATTGAAGGAGCTTTTGAGCTCAAGCCTGCGCTAATCAACATGGTGCAAGCAAGCCAGTTCTGTGGGAAGGCCCATGAAGATGCTAGTGCTCATCTCCAACACTTTTTGGAGATTTGTAGCACATTCACCATCAAGGATGTCCCCAGAGATGCTATACTACTTTGTCTCTTCCCATTCTCACTCTTAGGGAGAGCGAAGTAGTGGTTCTACGCCAATAAGGATAAGAATACTACGTGGGCACTATGTTCCACCAATTTCTTGGCGAAGTTCTTTCCCATGGGCAAGACAAATGCTCTTCGTGGGAAGATATCAAGCTTTCAGCAACACCATGATGAGACTGTCCCAGAAGCTTGGGAGTGCTTTCAAGACTATATCCTCGAGTGTCCTCATCATGGCATGGAGAATTGGCTGCTTATGCAGACATTCTACCATGGGCTTAGCAACAAGACACGTGAGACGATGGATCCGCTGCTGGAGGTGCATTCTTATCACTCACTATTCCTCGGGCCACGGCTCTTGTGGAGAAGATGGCATCCAACCAAGGTTGGAGTGAAGAAAGAACGTTGAGACCCGCAAGAGAGGTGGAGGAATGCACCAGCTGAAGGAGGTAGACATGTCACCGCCAAAATGGATCTGCTAATGAAGAGGCTCGATGAGAGAGCCCCGAGAGAAGAAAGAAGTCATGCACATACATGATGCTCGCATGACATGTGAAGAGTGTGGAGAGACTGGGCACACAGTGCTAACCGCCGGGCGAAGGAGGACGTGAACTACCTCAACAACAACAACAATAATAATTACTATTGTCCTCAGCAGAATCAAGGTTGGAATCGCAGCAGAGGCCTAACTACTCGTGCAATTATTCGGGCAACTATCAAGGTAACAACTCTTCCTACAATAATTACAACCAACCACCTTTGAGAGAGTTAGTGTTGAATCAAGGCAAGATGATGGACAACTGTCCAAGAAGCCGACATCAAATGACAAGGTCCTAGAGACACTCGGCAAAGAATGGATGGCTTTTCCAATGCCATCAAGAGTCGCTCAGCTTCAACAAAATACTTGAGTCACAGGTACAACAGCTTGTCAACCTTGCTCCCTCTGCTGGCCAAGGTAAATTGGCAGGACAACCCGAAGAGCTCAAAACTGAAAATCTTGTTGATATATTCAATATAGAAGACAGCCGGAGTGATCCATCAAAGGGGTCATGGATTGATGCAACTCTGCCAATCAAGAAGGGTGATCCAGGGAGACCAGTCATTCCGATCTCCATTGTAAGTACCAAATTCAATGAAGCAATCTGTGACTTCGGTGCAAGCATCAACATCATGCCAAGAGTGATATATGAGAAGTTATTCAGATGCCCCTTAGCATACACAACAATGTACTTACAGCTTGTAGATAGTCACTCCGTGTCCCTTTGGGAGTACTACAAGATATATGTGTACGAGTGGGCAACTCGTATGTTCCAGCAGACTTCGTGGTAGTGGATACAGGCAGTGATGCAAGGTCCCCTATCATTTTGGGATGACCATTCTTGAACACTGCTGGAGCCATCATGTATGCCAACACTGCCAAGATCATCTTCAACATCAAAGGCAAGAGAGAAACCTTCTCCTTCAAGAACAGAGTGCTGCAGTTCCCAGCACACCCTCATCAGCAGAACAGTGAGAAGAAGAAGAATCCAGCTAAGAAGAGCAAGAACAAGAATAAGAAGACCAAGAAGACGGAGATAGTGAGGATGGTCACCGCGGTCCACAGGGAGCATGACCACTTACTCAAGTCCCCACGTCGATCAAGAAGGATGACCCGGTGTCCCAACCATTCAATGCTCCATCAATAGAAGCTCTTTCAATAAAAGCATCGTGACACCGGATCGGGCGTCAACATTATGGCCAAAGTAACCTATGAGTATCTATATGGCACTATGCCTTTGGAGCCCACCTATGCACAGCTGCAGATGGCAGATCAGACATTCCGCTTCGTCGAAGGAGAAGTGAAGGATGTTCTCATCCAGACAGATGACCATTATGTCCCTACAGACTTCCTAGTCGTCGATATGGGAGATGACTACGATACTCCAATCATCCTAGGAAGACCATTCCTGAACACCACCAGAGCTATTATCTATATTGGGACAGGAGAGATTCATTTCCACTTTCCCACTGAGAAAGTACGCCGCTACTTCAACAATAATTATATAATCACTGAGGAGCCCAAGAAGAACAGAACCAGGAGAAGGCAGCGTACCCGTCACCAGAACAAGAAGAACATCACTACAGATGGATGGGCTGACTATGAGGGAGAAGTGTCAAGATATGAAGATCGGTACCCAGAAGGGAAGAACGTTGTAGAAGAAGAAGAGGTACTACCAATAGAAGAGAAACAAGTGGTCCAAGAAGCTTCCTCCTCAAGGTCATCCTCTCCAACAAAAAAGGTGTGGAAGGTAAAAGCAAAATCAGAATCAATTCCTACACAAGAGGCGACATCATCAGAGGCGCCAGCCAATGCGGCCCTTGAAAAATGAGCGAACATGACAAGTCCTGTTCGGAGGACTTAAAACCACCGAACGCCGCGCCAAGGGGTAACTTGGTATTTATCAGTAATTACTTTCAGCATTGCATTTTTACCTTAGCATATTTATTTCCCCCACTTGCATCTTAATTGCATCGTTATGTTTTTATTTCTGCATTAGAAAAGAAAATAAAGATGTTTTGCATTTGCATCCGAGAAAATCATTAAGCCCCATGTGGATCATCATTCACCGTGGTGGCACAAAAAAAATAATAATAATTTCTCAAAGCATATTTATCTTTCCCTGTTTGCATTCCTTTAAAAATAAAAAGATAAAAATATTTCCGTGATCCCGTTAGAATGAGTTTTAAGTTAGGAAAGTTCTAGACAACTAAGGCCTAGAGGTTTTATCACTAACGCTTAATCAGTTCCACAAGCTCGTTGTCTATTTGAGCTTCACGAACATCAAGGATCAAGAAGAGCTAACAGGTGAAGGACATCCAGTCCCCGTCGGAGCGCGCCCACGACACTTGAACGATTGTCTCCAACGGCAACCATCTACGACACTCTGGAGGACTAGAACGTCTTCATTGCATGTCGGCAACATCGCGAGACTATGTCAACATCCGGCTTGGGGGAGAGCATCCCCCGTGTACCAAGCTAAGTGTTTCCAACTTATCTATTTATGCTTTGATAGAGTGTGCTTTGTTAAAACAACTAAAAAAGATGCATAACCATAGAAACCCAGAAAAATTTCCTTATTTATCTTTACTACTTTTGGAGAGCTCTTGCAATCTTTCTTTAAAAGTGATCCCTAAAATAAACTCTACATGGAGATGATGAATAGTTGCTCTACCGTAATTTCTTTCAAGTACCTAGTTTTCAACCTTGCACTCTCCCGAGTTTTGGACACAACTGTTTAGATTTGAGATTTGCTCTGAACCTGAAACTTGTGGGTAGCAAACACTTGATCTAAGTCAAGGTGGTTGACGGGTATGATGTGGGATGGTTTTTGAGCTGCTGTCCATCTTGTTCCTAGAGATACTAGAGTTCTGGAGAATTTATCTCGTGTAAATATTAAATTCCTACATGATGAGTTCCTTTATGATGAGAGTTTAAATTCCTACCACTGACCATATATTCATGCTTACTAGATTAGGAAAACCCATCTCGTTTATATAGATCATTTTGTAGGTTTGAGTGTAGACTTTGTAGGCATTGAGTGTGGTTATGCTGTGGACCCATAAGGAATTAGTCATGCAGTTAAAGTCAATACTATGTGCTCTCCATCCATTGATCTATGCTACTTCTATCCTCAGAAGCATGCACCCATTTTATAAATGTTACATTCATTTTGTGCTACTTCTGTTCCTCGAAGTACCACCCACATATAGATCCACATCCACCACATGTTGTACCCTGGAGATACGCACCTATGCTGCTCCTACCCTGGGAGTACGCATCCATCCATCCATCCATCCACATATACATACGCCATTCATTTCACTTCATCCAGAAAAGATTCCACTCCTATCCTGGGAGTGAACATCTAGAAATAATCATCGCCGTTTCATTGCCTACATAAAAGCTCCAGTCATTATCATTTGAAGTTATATGATCCCCGTTGCTAAAGTTCGTTTTTAGAGGATTGATTTTTCTAAAAAAAAAAGAGAGAAAAAGAAAAAAAAGAAGAGAAAGAAAAGAGTAGCCAAGTCCTTCCTTTCAAGAAGTTCCAAGGTTTCCAACTAAAGGGAGTCATGTTTATCCCCAAAGGAGCAAGTGTAGAAGTAGATGTTCACCAGTTGAGTACCCCTCATAATCATTTTCTTATCATCACCATCCTATCATCATCTTATCATCCATTTCCTCATTCACATGCACATATGACTTTATTATTATTTTAGTTCCTATTGGATCCATGGTTTAACTGTGCAATATATGCAAGTGAGTTTGAGTGTCTCCCCACCTATGAGCTCCACATAAGCCTAATAGAAAGTAGGGTGAGAGAGAGAAGGCACTTTTCACTATGCCTTAGTTCCACAAATACCACATATTCTGAGAGAAGAGAGAAGGCAGACACTACTCATGCCTTAGAGAGGATCCAGAAATACCACAAATGAGAGACTTGAAAAGGTTCATACAAGGAACTCTGAGTTTTATTTTAAAACTTTGCAAAAACTCCGGGATAATAGTTGATCAAAGAGCGAGAAACATGGCGCTTGACTTGACCGTTCTATCTTTCAACTACTCAAGATCCAAGTGACGGTTACAAGCCCCATGGTGAAAGGTAATATGAGTGAGTTTTGAGTCAGAATAGTTCACTCTAATCTGGAGGAGAGTTCTTGTTTGAACGCATGTGTACTTATGAAGAGTGAAAGCATTGTAGCAACTCCCGATCCATCGAGTCTATCTTTGCTCGGGGACGAGCAAAAGGTAAGCTTGGGGGAGTTTGTTGACGGTCGTTAAGTATCAATTTTATACCGTCAACGCAGCAAGAGAAAGGACTAATATGAGTTCACCTGTTAGATATAGGGGTTACACCGACGAATTCCACGAGTTTTGGTGATTGTCTATTTCTACGTAGGGGTTATCGAAAGAGAACCAAAGGAAGCCCACATGTCATGATTACATAGAGATAAAGACCGAACGGGTAAAATTGTATAATCTAGAAGACTCCAGAAGGCAACACCTAGAAGCGGGGGCCCACCTGGCAGGTTGGCCAGTCGGCCGACCCAGGGGGGAGTCGGCCGACTCCCCACCTCAACCAATCAGGTTGAGTCTCGCGGATCCTGCCTCCACCACCTTTGAGGATGAATAATTATCGTCCATTTAGGTCGGTTTGATCCGAGGGCTGTGGTTCATCTTAGGGGGCTATATATTCAGAGCCCCTGGCCCCTGGAGGAGGCAATCCCTTGAAACCCTAGTTCATTCAAGAGTTCATTCTCTCATCAGAATTCAGAGAAGCCAGAGCCACCATCTCAATTAGAGCTCCATAGTTTAGTAGCATAGCTACATAGGAATAGATCTAGAGGGAATCAAGCCTAGCTTGGAGTCCGGATCTGTCGGACTCTACATTCTTGTAATATTCATCATTGTTCATGATACTATGAGTATTACTTTATTCTATTCTATTATATCGACTTGACTTTGCTCTATTTGATTATGTTCTCAATTATATTGTTCTTAGTTTACTTTGATTATATGTTTAGCATAGTTGACTAGACCTTGAGAGGCGGGCGAACCAAGCCATCTCAAACCTGAACACATATGGGTGACTAACCCTCACATCTTCGGTGTTAACCACCATGGGGTTATGATCGAACCTACTCTAGTAAGGCTTTCACAAGTTGCCCGGGGAATTTCACTTCCCGAGTCAAAGCTTGTGAACACTCGTCAAGCAACTCTGTCAAGCACACTCATCATAGGATCCTCTTGTTTATTAGTCCATGTATATTTCCCTCCCTTCCTTGGCATTTCTTTGATTCCACAATCAGAAATGAACTTGTTGAACATGTCAATTCTCCCTTGGTCTATATTTTGAGATGACTTCTCATCAGGAGACCTAATAAAGTTAAAATCTCCTCCCATTACAAAAGGATTTTGGATGTTGATTACCTTATTTGAAATTTCTTCCAAAAAAACCTGTTTCCTCTCATTTTGCACAGGTCCATATACATTAATAATCTCCCAAACATAACCCCGTAATAGTATTTTCTCGTCGCAAATATGAGTATATTTATGTGAGACCAGATCGGTGTTCTTCCAAAACATAGTTATGCCTATGAAAGATTAATAACTTCGCACTTTGACATGTTAGTGCCGCATGAAGTAGCTCGTACACGTGTATGTTAGTGCACGCATGAAGTAGCTCGGCACTTATGTAATAATAGAACTCGGTTTTGTTTTGATCCAATTTGGTCAAAGCATCATAAAAATGCGCGACCATGACTTCACGTGTATTTAGTTAAGAAGAAGAGCCAAAGCAATGGCTTACACAACACAGCCACACATATATAATGCCAGTTATATATATTTATATATAACTATAGACAACAACGAGAATAGAAATAAAGGCGTAACATGGCGCTTGACTTGACCGTTCTATCTTTCAACTACTCAAGATCCAAGTGACGGTTACAAGCCCCATGGTGAAAGGTAATATGAGTGAGTTTTGAGTCGAATAGTTCACTCTAATCCGGAGGAGAGTTCTTGTTTAAACGCATGTGTACTTATGAAGAGTGAAAGCATTGTAGCAACTCGATCCATCACGAGTCTATCTTTGCTCGGGGACGAGCAAAAGGTAAGCTTGGGGGAGTTTGTTGACGGTCGTTAAGTATCAATTTTATACCGTCAACGCAGCAAGAGAAAGGACTAATATGAGTTCACGGTTAGATATAGGGGTTACACGACGAGAATTCCACGAGTTTTGGTGATTGTCTATTTACGTAGGGGTTATCGAAAGAGAACCAAGGAGGCCCACATGTCATGATTACATAGAGATAAAGACGAACGGGTAAAATTGTATAATCTAGAAGACTCCGAGAAGGCAAACACGGAAGCGGGGGCCCACAGCGGCAGGTTGGCCGGTCGGCCGACCCGGGGGAGTCGGCCGACTCCCCACCTCAACCAATCGGGTTGAGTCTCGCGGATCCCGCCTCCACCGCCTTTGAGGATGAATAATTATCGTCCATTTAGGTCGGTTTGATCCGAGGGCGTGGTTCATCTTAGGGGGCTATATATTGAGCCCCGGCCCCTGGAGGAGGCAATCCCTTGAAACCCTAGTTCATTCAAGAGTTCATTCTCTCATCGAATTCGGAGAAGCCGAGCCACCATCTCAATTAGAGCTCCATAGTTTAGTAGCATAGCTACATAGGAATAGATCTAGAGGGAATCAAGCCTAGCTTGGAGTCGGATCTATCGGAGTTCTTGGTAATTCCCCTCTACATTCTTGTAATATTCATCATTGTTCGTGATACTATGAGTAGTACTTTATTCTATTCTATTATATCGAGACTTGACTTTGCTCTATTTGATTATGTTCTCAATTATATTGTTCTTAGTTTACTTTGATTATATGTTTAGCATAGTGATCGAGGACCTTGAGAGGCAGGGCGAACCAAGCCATCTCAAACCTGAACACATATGGGTGACTAACCCTCACATCTTCAGTGTTAACCACCATGGGGTTATGATCTGAACCTACTCTAGTAAGGCTTTCACAAGTTGCCCAGGGGAATTTCACTTCCCAGTCAAAGCTTGTGAACACTCTGTCAAGCAACTCTGTCAAGCACACTCATCATAGGATCCTCTTGTTTATTAGTCCATGTATATTTCCCTCCCTTCCTTGGCATTTCTTTGATTCCACAATCAGAAATGAACTTGTTGAACATGTCAATTCTCCCTTGGTCTATATTTTGAGATGACTTCTCATCAGCAGACCTGATAAAGTTAAAATCTCCTCCCATTACAAAAGGATTTTGGATGTTGATTACCTTATTTGAAATTTCTTCCAAAAAAACCTGTTTCCTCTCATTTTGCACAGGTCCATATACATTAATAATCTCCCAAACATAACCCTGTAATAGTATTTTCTCGTCGCAAATATGAGTATATTTATGTGAGACAGATCGGTGTTCTTCCAAAACATAGTTATGCCTATGAAAGATTAATAACTGCTGCACGGTATGTTAGTGCCTGCATGAAGTAGCTCGGTACACGTGTATGTTAGTGCCTGCATGAAGTAGCTCAGCACTTATGTAATAATAGAACTCAGTTTTGTTTTGATCCAACTGGTCCAGCATCATAAAAATGCGCGACCATGACTTCACGTGTATTTAGTTAAGAAGAAGAGCCAAAGCAATGGCTTACACAACACAGCCACACATATATAATGCCAGTTATATATATTTATATATAACTATAGACAACAACAGAATAGAAATAAAGGCGTAACATGGCGCTTGACTTGACCGTTCTATCTTTCAACTACTCAAGATCCAAGTGACGGTTACAAGCCCCATGGTGAAAGGTAATATGAGTGAGTTTTGAGTCAGAATAGTTCACTCTAATCCGGAGGAGAGTTCTTGTTTAAACGCATGTGTACTTATGAAGAGTGAAAGCATTGTAGCAACTCCTGATCCATCACTGAGTCTATCTTTGCTCGGGGACGAGCAAAAGGTAAGCTTGGGGAGTTTGTTGACGGTCGTTAAGTATCAATTTTATACCGTCAACGCAGCAAGAGAAAGGACTAATATGAGTTCACTGTTAGATATAGGGGTTACACGACAGAATTCCACGAGTTTTGGTGATTGTCTATTTCGTAGGGGTTATCGAAAGAGAACCAAAGGAGGCCCACATGTCATGATTACATAGAGATAAAGACTGAACGGGTAAAATTGTATAATCTAGAAGACTCCAGAAGGCAACACCTGGAAGCGGGGGCCCACCTGGCAGGTTGGCCAGTCGGCCGACCCAGGGGGGGAGTCGGCCGACTCCCCACCTCAACCAATCAGGTTGAGTCTCGCGGATCCTGCCTCCACCGCCTTTGAGGATGAATAATTATCGTCCATTTAGGTCGGTTTGATCCGAGGGCTGTGGTTCATCTTAGGGGGCTATATATTCAGAGCCCCTGGCCCCTGGAGGAGGCAATCCCTTAAAACCCTAGTTCATTCAAGAGTTCATTCTCTCATCAGAATTCAGAGAAGCCAGAGCCACCATCTCAATTAGAGCTCCATAGTTTAGTAGCATAGCTACATAGGAATAGATCTAGAGGGAATCAAGCCTAGCTTGGAGTCCGGATCTATCGGAGTTCTTGGTAATTCCCCTCTACATTCTTGTAATATTCATCATTGTTCGTGATACTATGAGTAGTACTTTATTCTATTCTATTATATCGAGACTTGACTTTGCTCTATTTGATTATGTTCTCAATTATATTGTTCTTAGTTTACTTTGATTATATGTTTAGCATAGTTGGACTAGAATTATGTTTATGCATAGGATCGTATAGCGCTCGCTCATTATATCGATGGGTGAGTGGTAAATATTGTGTTGGCGTGGTGCCTAGACCATATTTATCTGCGATTACACCCTATTGGCCGGGTCGTGTGGTAGATCGCGGAAGTGACAGTTCCGTTGAGTCCTTTGTATTCCATCCCCCGTTGGTAGGTCTTAGTAGAACAACCTATTACATTGAAGTCATTGCTATGTCTCTTGTCTTCTCTGGTAATATCACTATGCATAGATGTAACCTTTTCCCACCATGATTGCTAGATGTTCTTGCATTAATCATTGTATGCTTTGACTTTGTAGTTAGAATAACATAGGATTATACCCTAGATCGTCCTAGTCCATGCTAGTGTTATAAACTTAGAGTGCTAAGTTGAGATGGCTTATTACTATTTTATGTGGCTAAATGCTCTCATTTATCTTATGTCATTTATCATTCCTATATTTTATGTGACACTTACCCTGTATGAGATGATCGATACAGACAAGGTTAAGCTCTCCATTATCACATGTGCATTGCTCATCACTCATTATCCAGTGCATTCCCTTCCCAGTGATAAAATTATAAATAACGATACCTGGATACTCCTGGTTAAAGTGCTACATCGGTATTATCTGTGCGCTTGCGGATCCCATATTTATTTCTAGTAGCAGTTGCATTATTTAGTACCAGCATTTTTGGCACCATGTTGGGGATGACAACCTAACACTGAGTGGCGTTAGAAATGTCAACAGCCATGGTTAAGGGCCATTCGGGTCCTTGAGCCGCAATAAATGCTGTGGTGGAGAGGCCAGAGGTGTCAAAACGCCTTAACCATGGCGCATGGGCGTGCTTGACTTGGTGCGAGGAGCCATAGGACGCACGAGGAAGCGGCCGTGCGGCGCAGAAAGTCGTGTGTGCAAATATGGCGGTTACGGAGCCGTGGAGCCGAGGTTAAGGGCCATTCGGGCTCTTGAGCTATGGCAAACACTATGGTAGAGAAGCCGAGATGTGTCAAAATGCCTTAACCATGGCGTACGGGCATGCTTGACTCAGTGCCGGGAGCCATAGGACGCGTTGGAACCGACCATGCGGCAGCATGGTTGTGTGTGCAAATATGGTAGTTTTGGAGCCGTGGAACCGTGGTTAAGGGCCCTTCGGGCTCTTGGGTGATGGAAAACTCTATGGTGGAGAGGAGAGAGGCATCAAAATGGCTTAACCATGGCGTACGGGCATGCTTGACCCAAGTCTTAGGGAGCCATAGGATGCACGGGATCCGGCCGTGCGGCGGCACGGTCGTGTGTGCAAATATGGAAGTTCCGGAGTCATGGAGCTGTGGTTAAGGGCCGTTCGGGCTCTCGGGTGATGACAAACATTGTGGTGGTGAGGCCAGAGGTGTCAAAACACCTTAACCATGGCATACGGTCATGCTTGACCTAGTGCCAAGAGCTGTAGGACACGCGGGGAACCGGGCGTGCGGTAGCATAGTCGTGTGTGCAAATATGGCGGTTCTAGAGCTGTGGAGCCATGGTTAAGGGCCATTCGAGTCCTCGAGCCGCAATAAATGCTGTGGTGGAGAGGCCAGAGGTGTCAAAACGCCTTAACCATGGCGCATGGGCGTGCTTGACTTGGTGCGAGGAGCCGTAGGACGTGCAGGAATCGGCCGTGCGGCAGCAAAGTCGTGTGTGCAAATATGGCAGTTCTGGAGCCGTGGAGCCGAGGTTAAGGGCCATTCAGGCTCTCGAGCTATGGCAAACACTATGGTAGAGAAGCCAGATGTGTCAAAATGCCTTAACCATTGCGTACGGGCATGCTTGACTCTGTGCCAGGAGCCATAGGACGCGTTGGAACCGACCATGCGGCGGCATGGTTGTGTGTGCAAATATGGCAGTTTTGGAGCCGTGGAACCGTGGTTAAGGGCCCTTCGGGCTCTTGGGTGATGGAAAACTCTATGGTGGAGAGGAGAGAGGCATCAAAATGGCTTAACCATGGCGTACGGGCATGCTTGACCCGGTCGGGAGCCATAGGATGCACAGGATCCGGCCGTGCGGCAAAGCATAGTCGTGTGTGCAAATATGGAAGTTCGGAGTCTTGGAGCTGTGGTTAAGGGCCGTTCAGGCTCTCGGGTGATGACAAACATTGTGGTGGTGAGGCCAGAGGCGTCAAAATACCTTAACCATGGCATACGGTCATGCTTGACCTAGTGCCGAGAGCTGTAGGACACGTAGGAACCAGCTGTGCGGTAGCATAGTCGTGTGTGCAAATATGGCAGTTCTAGAGCTGTGGAGCCATGGTTAAGGGCCATTCGAGTCCTCGAGCTGCAATAAATGCTGTGGTGGAGAGGCCAGAGGTGTCAAAACGCCTTAACCATGGCGCATGGGCGTGCTTGACTTGGTGCGAGGAGCCGTAGGACGCGCAGGAATCGGCCGTGCGGCAGCAAAGTCGTGTGTGCAAATATGGCAGTTCTGGAGCCGTGGAGCCGAGGTTAAGGGCCATTCAGGCTCTCGAGCTATGGCAAACACTATGGTAGAGAAGCCAGATGTGTCAAAATGCCTTAACCATGGCGTACGGGCATGCTTGACTCTGTGCCAGGAGCCATAGGACGCGTTGGAACCGACCATGCGGCAGCATGGTTGTGTGTGCAAATATGGCGGTTTTGGAGCCGTGGAACCGTGGTTAAGGGCCCTTCGGGCTCTTGGGTGATGGAAAACTCTATGGTGGAGAGGAGAGAGGCATCAAAATGGCTTAACCATGGCGTACGGGCATGCTTGACCCGTCTTGGGAGCCATAGGATGCACGGGGATCCGGCCGTGCGGCAGCATAGTCGTGTGTGCAAATATGGAAGTTCTGGAGTCATGGAGCTGTGGTTAAGGGCCGTTCGGGCTCTCGGGTGATGACAAACATTGTGGTGGTGAGGCCAGAGGCGTCAAAATACCTTAACCATAGCATACGGTCGTGCTTGACCTAGTGCCGATAGCTGTAGGACACGCAGGAACCGGCTGTGCGGTAGCATAGTCGTGTGTGCAAATATGGCAGTTCTAGAGCTGTCAAGCCATGGTTAAGGGCCATTTGGGTCCTCGAGCCACAATAAATGCTATGGTGGAGAGGCCAGAGGTGTCAAAATGCCTTAACCATGGCACATGGGCGTGCTTGACTTGGTGCGAGGAGCCGTAGGACGCGCAGGAATCGGCCGTGCGGCAGCAAAGTCGTGTGTGCAAATATGGCAGTTCTGGAGCCATGGAGCCGAGGTTAAGGGCCATTCAGGCTCTCGAGCTATGGCAAACACTATGGTAGAGAAGCCAGATATGTCAAAATGCCTTAACCATGGCGTACGGGCATGCTTGACTCTGTGCCAGGAGCCATAGGACGCGTTGGAACCGACCATGCGGTAGCATGGTTGTGTGTGCAAATATGGCAGTTTTGGAGCCGTGGAACCGTGGTTAAGGGCCTTTCGGGCTCTTGGGTGATGGAAAACTCTATGGTGGAGAGGATAGAGGCATCAAAATGGCTTAACCATGGCGTACGGGCATGCTTGACCCGGTGCCGGGAGCCATAGGATGCACAGGATCCGGCCGTGCGGCAGCATAGTCGTGTGTGCAAATATGGAAGTTTTGGAGTCATGGAGCTGTGGTTAAGGGCTGTTCGGGCTCTCGGGTGATGACAAACATTGTGGTGGTGAGGCCAGAGGCGTCAAAATACCTTAACCATAGCATACGGTCGTGCTTGACCTACTGCCGAGAGCTGTAGGACACGCAGGAACCGGCGTGCGGTAGCATAGTCGTGTGTGCAAATATGGCAGTTCTAGAGTTTGTGGAGCCATGGTTAAGGGCCATTCGGGTCCTCGAGCCGCAATAAATGCTGTGGTGGAGAGGCTAGAGGTGTCAAAACGCCTTAACCATGGCGCATGGGCATGCTTGACTTGGTGCGAGGAGCCGTAGGACGCGCAGGAACCGGCCGTGCGGCAGCAAAGTCGTGTGTGCAAATATGGCAGTTCTGGAGCCATGGAGCCGAGGTTAAGGGCCATTCAGGCTCTCGAGCTATGGCAAACACTATGGTAGAGAAGCCAGATGTGTCAAAATGCCTTAACCATGGCGTACGGGCATGCTTGACTCTGTGCCAGGAGCCATAGGACGCGTTGGAACCGACCATGCGGCAGCATGGTTGTGTGTGCAAATATGGCAGTTTTGGAGCCGTGGAACCGTGGTTAAGGGCCCTTTGGGCTCTTGGGTGATGGAAAACTCTATGGTGGAGAGGAGAGAGGCATCAAAATGGCTTAACCATGGCGTACAAGCATGCTTGACCCGGTGCCGGGAGCCATAGGATGCACAGGATCCGGCCGTGCGGCAGCACAGTCGTGTGTGCAAATATGGAAGTTCTGGAGTCATGGAGCTGTGGTTAAGGGCCGTTCGGGCTCTCGGGTGATGACAAACATTGTGGTGGTGAGGCCAGAGGCATCAAAATACCTTAACCATAGCATACGGCCGTGCTTGACCTAGTGCCGAGAGCTGTAGGACACGCAGGAACCGGCTGTGCGGTAGCATAGTCGTGTGTGCAAATATGGCAGTTCTAGAGCTGTGGAGCCATGGTTAAGGGCCATTCGGGTCCTCGAGCCGCAACAAATGCTGTAATGGAGAGGCTAGAGGTGTCAAAACGCCTTAACCATGGCGCATGGGCGTGCTTGACTTGGTGCGAGGAGCCGTAGGACGCGCAGGAACCGGCCATGCGGGCAAAGCAAAGTCGTGTGTGCAAATATGGCGTTCGGAGCCGTGGAGCCGAGGTTAAGGGCCATTCGGGCTCTCGGGCTATGGCAAACACTATGGTAGAGAAGCCGAGATGTGTCAAAATGCCTTAACCATGGCGTACGGGCATGCTTGACTCGTGCCGGGAGCCATAGGACGCGTTGGAACCGACCATGCGGCAGCATGGTTGTGTGTGCAAATATGGCAGTTTTGGAGCCGTGGAACCGTGGTTAAGGGCCCTTTGGGCTCTTGGGTGATGGAAAACTCTATGGTGGAGAGGAGAGAGGCATCAAAATGGCTTAACCATGGCGTACGAGCATGCTTGACCCGGTGCCGGGAGCCATAGGATGCACAGGATCCGGCCGTGCGGCAGCACAGTCGTGTGTGCAAATATGGAAGTTCTGGAGTCATCGAGCTGTGGTTAAGGGCCGTTCGGGCTCTCGGGTGATGACAAACATTGTGGTGGTGAGGCTAGAGGCGTCAAAATACCTTAACCATAGTATACGGTCGTGCTTGACCTAGTGCCGAGAGCTGTAGAACACGCAGGAACCGGCTGTGCGGTAGCATAGTCGTGTGTGCAAATATGGCAGTTCTAGAGCTGTGGAGCCATGGTTAAGGGCCATTCGGGTCCTCGAGCCGCAATAAATGCTGTGGTGGAGAGGCTAGAGGTGTCAAAACGCCTTAACCATGGCGCATGGGCATGCTTGACTTGGTGCGAGGAGCCGTAGGACGCGCAGGAACCGGCCGTGCGGCAGCAAAGTCGTGTGTGCAAATATGGCAGTTCTGGAGCCATGGAGCCGAGGTTAAGGGCCATTCAGGCTCTCGAGCTATGGCAAACACTATGGTAGAGAAGCCGGATGTGTCAAAATGCCTTAACCATGGCGTACGGGCATGCTTGACTCGTGCCGGGAGCCATAGGACGCGTTGGAACCGACCATGCGGCAAAGCATGGTTGTGTGTGCAAATATGGCAGTTTTGGAGCCGTGGAACCGTGGTTAAGGGCCCTTTGGGCTCTTGGGTGATGGAAAACTCTATGGTGGAGAGGAGAGAGGCATCAAAATGGCTTAACCATGGCGTACGGGCATGCTTGACCCGGTGCGGGAGCCATAGGATGCACAGGATCCGGCCGTGCGGCAGCACCGTCGTGTGTGCAAATATGGAAGTTCTGGAGTCATGGAGCTGTGGTTAAGGGCCGTTCGGGCTCTCGGGTGATGACAAACATTGTGGTGGTGAGGCCAGAGGCATCAAAATACCTTAACCATAGCATACGGCCGTGCTTGACCTAGTGCCGAGAGCTGTAGGACACGCAGGAACCGGCTGTGCGGTAGCGTAGTCGTGTGTGCAAATATGGCAGTTCTAGAGCTGTGGAGCCATGGTTAAGGGCCATTCGGGTCCTCGAGCCACAATAAATGCTGTAATGGAGAGGCTAGAGGTGTCAAAACGCCTTAACCATGGCGCATGGGCGTGCTTGACTTGGTGCGAGGAGCCGTAGGACGCGCAGGAACCGGCCGTGCGGCAGCAAAGTCGTGTGTGCAAATATGGCAGTTCTGGAGCCGTGGAGCCGAGGTTAAGGGCCATTCAGGCTCTCGAGCTATGGCAAACACTATGGTAGAGAAGCCAGATGTGTCAAAATGCCTTAACCATGGCGTACGGGCACGCTTGACTCGTGCCGGGGAGCCATAGGACGCGTTGGAACCGACCATGCGGCAGCATGGTTGTGTGTGCAAATATGGCAGTTTTGGAGCCGTGGAACCGTGGTTAAGGGCCCTTCGGGCTCTTGGGTGATGGAAAACTCTATGGTGGAGAGGAGAGAGGCATCAAAATGGCTTAACCATGGCGTACGGGCATGCTTGAGCCGGTGCCGGGAGCCATAGGATGCACAGGATCCGGCCGTGCGGCAGCATAGTCGTGTGTGTAAATATGGAAGTTTTGGAGTCATAGAGCTGTGGTTAAGGGCCGTTCGGGCTCTCGGGTGATGACAAACATTGTGGTGGTGAGGCCAGAGGCATCAAAATACCTTAACCATAGCATACGGCCGTGCTTGACCTAGTGCCGAGAGCCGTAGGACACGCGAGGAACCATTTTGTGCGGTAGCATAGTCGTGTGTGCAAATATGGCAGTTCTAGAGCCGTGGAGCCATGGTTAAGGGCCATTCGGGTCCTCGAGCCGCAACAAATGCTGTAATGGAGAGGCTAGAGGTGTCAAAACGCCTTAACCATGGCGCATGGGCGTGCTTGACTTGGTGCGAGGAGCCGTAGGACGCGCAGGAACCGGCCATGCGGCAGCAAAGTCGTGTGTGCAAATATGGCAGTTCTGGAGCCGTGGAGCCGAGGTTAAGGGCCATTCAGGCTCTCGGGCTATGGCAAACACTATGGTAGAGAAGCCAGATGTGTCAAAATGCCTTAACCATGGCGTACGGGCATGCTTGACTCTGTGCCAGGAGCCATAGGACGCGTTGGAACCGACCATGCGGCAGCATGGTTGTGTGTGCAAATATGGCAGTTTTGGAGCCGTGGAACCGTGGTTAAGGGCCCTTTGGGCTCTTGGGTGATGGAAAACTCTATGGTGGAGAGGAGAGAGGCATCAAAATGGCTTAACCATGGCGTACGGGCATGCTTGACCCGGTGCCGGGAGCCATAGGATGCACAGGATCCGGCCGTGCGGCAGCACAGTCGTGTGTGCAAATATGGAAGTTCTGGAGTCATGGAGCTGTGGTTAAGGGCCGTTCGGGCTCTCGGGTGATGACAAACATTGTGGTGGTGAGGCTAGAGGCGTCAAAATACCTTAACCATAGTATACGGTCGTGCTTGACCTAGTGCCGAGAGCTGTAGAACACGCAGGAACCGGCTGTGCGGTAGCATAGTCGTGTGTGCAAATATGGCAGTTCTAGAGCCTGTGGAGCCGGGGTTAAGGGCCATTCGGGTCCTCGAGCCGCAATAAATGCTGTGGTGGAGAGGCTAGAGGTGTCAAAACGCCTTAACCATGGCGCATGGGCATGCTTGACTTGGTGCGAGGAGCCGTAGGACGCGCAGGAACCGGCCGTGCGGCGGCAAAGAAAGTCGTGTGTGCAAATATGGCGGTTCGGAGCCATGGAGCCGAGGTTAAGGGCCATTCGGGCTCTCGAGCTATGGCAAACACTATGGTAGAGAAGCCAGATGTGTCAAAATGCCTTAACCATGGCGTACGGGCATGCTTGACTCGTGCCGGGAGCCATAGGACGCGTTGGAACCGACCATGCGGCGGCATGGTTGTGTGTGCAAATATGGCAGTTTTGGAGCCGTGGAACCGTGGTTAAGGGCCCTTCGGGCTCTTGGGTGATGGAAAACTCTATGGTGGAGAGGAGAGAGGCATCAAAATGGCTTAACCATGGCGTACGGGCATGCTTGAGCCGGTGCGGGAGCCATAGAATGCACGGGGATCCGGCCGTGCGGCAAGATAGTCGTGTGTGCAAATATGGAAGTTTTGGAGTCATGGAGCTGTGGTTAAGGGCCGTTCGGGCTCTCGGGTGATGACAAACATTGTGGTGGTGAGGCCAGAGGCGTCAAAATACCTTAACCATAGCATACGGCCGTGCTTGACCTAGTGCCGAGAGCCGTAGGACACGCAGGAACCGGGCGTGCGGTAGCGTAGTCGTGTGTGCAAATATGGCAGTTCTAGAGTTTGTGGAGCCATGGTTAAGGGCCATTCGGGTCCTCGAGCCACAATAAATGCTGTAATGGAGAGGCTAGAGGTGTCAAAATGCCTTAACCATGGCGCATGGGCGTGCTTGACTTGGTGCGAGGAGCCGTAGGACGCGCAGGAACCGGCCGTGCGGCAAAGCAAAGTCGTGTGTGCAAATATGGCGTTCGGGAGCCGTGGAGCCAAGGTTAAGGGCCATTCGGGCTCTCGTGCTATGGCAAACACTATGGTAGAGAAGCGGATGTGTCAAAATGCCTTAACCATGGCGTACGGGCACGCTTGACTCGTGCCGGGAGCCATAGGACGCGTTGGAACCGACCATGCGGCAGCATGGTTGTGTGTGCAAATATGGCAGTTTTGGAGCCGTGGAACCGTGGTTAAGGGCCCTTCGGGCTCTTGGGTGATGGAAAACTCTATGGTGGAGAGGAGAGAGGCATCAAAATGGCTTAACCATGGCGTACGGGCATGCTTGAGCCGGTGCCGGGAGCCATAGGATGCACAGGATCCGGCCGTGCGGCAGCATAGTCGTGTGTGTAAATATGGAAGTTTTGGAGTCATGGAGCTGTGGTTAAGGGCCGTTCGGGCTCTCGGGTGATGACAAACATTGTGGTGGTGAGGCCAGAGGCGTCAAAATACCTTAACCATAGCATACGGCCGTGCTTGACCTAGTGCCGAGAGCTGTAGGACACGCAGGAACCGGCTGTGCGGTAGCATAGTCGTGTGTGCAAATATGGCAGTTCTAGAGCTGTGGAGCCATGGTTAAGGGCCATTCGGGTCCTCGAGCCGCAACAAATGCTGTAATGGAGAGGCTAGAGGTGTCAAAATGCCTTAACCATGGCGCATGGGCGTGCTTGACTTGGTGCGAGGAGCCGTAGGACGCGCAGGAACCGGCCATGCGGCAGCAAAGTCGTGTGTGCAAATATGGCGGTTCGGAGCCGTGGAGCCGAGGTTAAGGGCCATTCGGGCTCTCGGGCTATGGCAAACACTATGGTAGAGAAGCCGATGTGTCAAAATGCCTTAACCATGGCGTACGGGCATGCTTGACTCGTGCCGGGAGCCATAGGACGCGTTGGAACCGACCATGCGGCAAAGCATGGTTGTGTGTGCAAATATGGCGTTTTGGAGCCGTGGAACCGTGGTTAAGGGCCCTTTGGGCTCTTGGGTGATGGAAAACTCTATGGTGGAGAGGAGAGAGGCATCAAAATGGCTTAACCATGGCGTACGTGCATGCTTGACCCGTGCCGGGAGCCATAGGATGCACCGGATCCGGCCATGCGGCAAAGCACAGTCGTGTGTGCAAATATGGAAGTTCTGGAGTCATGGAGCTATGGTTAAGGGCCGTTCGGGCTCTCGAGTGATGACAAACATTGTGGTGGTGAGGCCAGAGGCATCAAAATACCTTAATCATAGCATACGGTCATGCTTGACCTAGTGCCGAGAGCTGTAGGACACGCAGGAACCGGCTGTGCGGTAGCATAGTCGTGTGTGCAAATATGGCAGTTCTAGAGCTGTGGAGCCATGGTTAAGGGCCATTCGGGTCCTCGAGCCACAATAAATGCTGTGGTAGAGAGGCCAGAGGTGTCAAAACGCCTTAACCATGGCGCGTGGGCGTGCTTGACTTGGTGCGAGGAGCCGTAGGACGCGCAGGAACCGGCCGTGCGGCAGCAAAGTTGTGTGTGCAAATATGGCAGTTCTGGAGCCGTGGAGCCGAGGTTAAGGGCCATTCAGGCTCTCGAGCTATGGCAAACACTATGGTAGAGAAGCCAGATGTGTCAAAATGCCTTAACCATGGCGTACGGGCATGCTTGACTCTGTGCCAGGAGCCATAGGACACGTTGGAACCGACCATGCGGCAACATGGTTGTGTGTGCAAATATGGCAGTTTTGGAGCAGTGGAACCGTGGTTAAGGGCCCTTCAGGCTCTTGGGTGATGGAAAACTCTATGGTGGAGAGGAGAGAGGCATCAAAATGGCTCAACCATGGCGTACGGGCATGCTTGAGCCGGTGCCGGGAGCCGTAGGATGCACAGGATCCGGCCGTGCGGCAGCATAGTCGTGTGTGCAAATATGGAAGTTTTGGAGTCATGGAGCTGTGGTTAAGGGCCATTCGGGCTCTCAAGTGATGACAAACATTGTGGTGGTGAGGCCAGTGGCGTCAAAATACCTTAACCATAGCATACGGTCGTGCTTGACCTAGTGCCGAGAGCTGTAGGACACGCAGGAACCGAGTGCGGTAGCATAGTCGTGTGTGCCAATATGGCAGTTCTAGAGCTGTGGAGCCATGGTTAAGGGCCATTCGGGTCCTCGAGCCGCAATAAATGCTGTGGTGGAGAGGCTAGAGGTGTCAAAACGCCTTAACCATGGCGCATGGGCATGCTTGACTTGGTGCGAGGAGCCGTAGGACGCGCAGGAACCGGCCGTGCGGCAGCAAAGTCGTGTGTGCAAATATGGCGGTTACGGGAGCCGTGGAGCCGAGGTTAAGGGCCATTCGGGCTCTCGAGCTATGGCAAACACTATGGTAGAGAAGCCAGATGTGTCAAAATGCCTTAACCATGGCGTACGGGCATGCTTGACTCGTGCCGGGAGCCATAGGACGCGTTGGAACCGACCATGCGGCAAAGCATGGTTGTGTGTGCAAATATGGCGGTTTTGGAGCCGTGGAACCGTGGTT
The DNA here is from genome assembly GCA_018135685.1 of Themeda triandra. NCBI lineage: Eukaryota > Viridiplantae > Streptophyta > Magnoliopsida > Poales > Poaceae > Themeda > Themeda triandra. The sequence continues at coordinate 38,376 of JAENPR010002255.1, forward strand.
AAGGGCCCTTCGGGCTCTTGGGTGATGGAAAACTCTAGGTGGAGAGGAGAGAGGCATCAAAATGGCTTAACCATGGCGTACGGGCATGCTTGACCCGGTGCCGGGAGCCATAGGATGCACAGGATCCGGCCGTGCGGCAGCACAGTCGTGTGTGCAAATATGGAAGTTCTGGAGTCATGGAGCTGTGGTTAAGGGCCGTTCGGGCTCTCGGGTGATGACAAACATGGTGGTGGTGAGGCCAAAGGCGTCAAAATACCTTAACCATAGCATACGATCGTGCTTGACCTAGTGCCGAGAGCTGTAGGACACGCAGGAACCGGCTGTGCGGTAGCATAGTCGTGTGTGCAAATATGGCAGTTCTAGAGCTGTGGAGCCTTGGTTAAGGGCCATTCGGGTCCTTGAGCCACAATAAATGCTGTGGTGGAGAGGCCAGAGGTGTCAAAACACCTTAACCATGGCGCATGGGCGTGCTTGACTTGGTGCGAGGAGCCGTAGGACGCGCAGGAACCGGCCGTGCGGCAGCAAAGTCGTGTGTGCAAATATGGCAGTTCTGGAGCCGTGGAGCCGAGGTTAAGGGCCATTCAGGCTCTCGAGCTATGGCAAACACTATGGTAGAGAAGCCAGATGTGTCAAAATGCCTTAACCATGGCGTACGGGCATGCTTGACTCTGTGCCAGGAGCCATAGGACGCGTTGGAACCGACCATGCGGCAGCATGGTTGTGTGTGCAAATATGGCAGTTTTGGAGCCGTGGAACCATGGTTAAGGGCCCTTCGGGCTCTTGGGTGATGGAAAACTCTATGGTGGAGAGGAGAGAGGCATCAAAATGGCTTAACCATGGCGTACGGGCATGCTTGACCCGGTGCCGGGAGCCATAGGATGCACAGGATTCGGCCGTGCGGCAGCACAGTCGTGTGTGCAAATATGGAAGTTCTGGAGTCATGGAGCTGTGGTTAAGGGCCGTTCGGGCTCTCGGGTGATGACAAACATTGTGGTGGTGAGGCCAGAGGCGTCAAAATACCTTAACCATAGCATACGGTCATGCTTGACCTAGTGCCGAGAGCTGTAGGACACGCAGGAACCGGCCGTGCGGTAGCATAGTCGTGTGTGCAAATATGGCAGTTCTAGAGCTGTGGAGCCATGGTTAAGGGCCATTCGGGTCCTCGAGCCACAATAAATGCTGTGGTGGAGATGCCAGAGGTGTCAAAACGCATTAACCATGGCGCATGGGCGTGCTTGACTTGGTGCGAGGAGCCGTAGGACGCGCAGGAACCGGCCGTGCGGCGGCAAAGTCGTGTGTGCAAATATGGCGGTTCGGAGCCGTGGAGCCGAGGTTAAGGGCCATTCGGGCTCTCGAGCTATGGCAAACACTATGGTAGAGAAGCCAGATGTGTCAAAATGCCTTAACCATGGCGTACGGGCATGCTTGACTCTGTGCCAGGAGCTAACATGTCGAGGGTCCCGACTAGCTCTGATATTTCGGCTTCAGATGCCGAATCGGGTGATCGATCAGCTTCGGCCTCTGAGTCAGCTTCTGGGTCCAGCTCTAGCGAGAGTAGTGGACAAAATATGCCGCCAGGGAAACAACCGATGCCCCTCAGGGCCGTTTTGCCTGAATCTGTTCACGAATCTGATGAAACAGAGACTGAGGAAGAAGAAGAAAGGGATGAATATGTTGAGTGCTTTGACTCAACAGACGATGAAAAAGAAGCTCGCGTCGCTCCAGGCAAAGATGAGGGTAGTTCAGCTCCTCACGCCGAAGAAGTAGCCGAATCTGCCCCTGCTCGACCACCAAGGCCACCGAAGGGACCAAGGCATACCGGGCTGGACATGCCGCCTTGATCGGTCGAAATCCACGGTGCGTCTCCGTTGAATCGGTACCGGCGAGATGGAATCTTGACAGCCCGCGAACGAAGCCGAAGCCGTTCACCCGGAGCCGAAGAATACCCGAACCCCGAACCTACCGAAGCTCTCGTGTTCAGGGACTACTTTAAGGCGGGACTACACTTCCCCCTTGAGGGCTTTGTTGCAGAGGTCTTAGATGCGTTTAACTTGCAGCTTCACCATCTGACCCCGAATGCAATAGTGCGCTTGAGCTGCTATGCCATGGCACGAAAATGATGGGTCATGCGGATTGAGCGTTCCGTGTTTGCTCGGCATTATGAGACTCGGCTATATTCTACTTACGGATCGATGAAACGGGGACGAAGGAACTTCGGTTGGAGGTTGGCTCTTATAACTTTGTTCCCGCCCGAGGTAACTCGGCCCGCCGCATAGTTCCCACTTTCAAGAACAAGTGGCAGGATTGGAAAAAGCACTGGTTTTACTATCGCGTCTGTGATGATGCCGATGTGGCACTTGCCAGGGAACAAGGCCGACCGAAAGCTCATCCACTGGCCTCTGTTATGACTCGGATGGAGGGGCTTGTTTCGGCTCCTGACATGGTTATGGGGCCACTTGATGATGCCGCCGCTGAGTCCTATCGGCAGACAGCCGAAAGGCAAACTAGCCGAGATCTGGTTGAGGAAATGCTTTCTCTTGGACAATGGCCGCTATGCACTGGCCTAAAATTTGATGGCTTTTCATACCATCATGGATACCGTGGGCCTTCGGGCAATCTGGCCCGACCATCTGGCTATGAGTCGGACTCTGATTTTGTGAATGAGATGGAGAAAAGAGCTAATCGGCTATGCGATCCGTACAATGATAAGGAGTACGATTTGAGCATGGCCAAACTCGGGTCCCTTCGGCGCCTCAACCGAATCTGGGATCGTATGAATGTAGAGTATCCTGACCGGCTACCCCCAATCAAGAGAAGGAGAGTTGATGCCGAAGCTGGTCTGGCTGATTCGGCCCCATTGCTATCTGCGTCACGCGGTCGCGGGGGCGCCCGGGCCCCGGGATGTGGCGCTCAAAACATCCGCGGTACGCGACAGGCCGAAGCGCAACGGCGCCGGGAAGTTGGACGCCCGAAACGGCATCGAGAAGACGAAGACGTCCGGGTATGTCGCATGCTTGCCAAGCGTGAATGGGTGAAACCCATAAAACAGAGCCGCAATCAAGTTATTGCTGCACCCGAAGCTGATTCGGTCGTGTCGGGTCAAACGGTAGACGAGACTTGGCTTAGACTCTAACTTGCACTTTTCATTGCGCAACTAACTCGTTTTAACTGACTGACATTTTATTGTGTAATTCGGCTTGTTTTGATTCGGTTTTCTCCCCATCTGGCAGGAGTTTGCGGAATCCAGCGAGGAAGCTTCATCCATGGCTGGCGGCAAAATGAGGAGTGCTCACGACCTGGCGATCGACGATCAGCCGACCGTGAGCGGATTCAAGCTGACGTCGAAGAAGCGGAAAGTTGGCCGAGATGGAGCTACTTCGGCTCACACCTCGCAGCTTCGGTCTAGGGGGACCACGAGCGGCTTAAGCCTAGGTGCCCCGGCCGAAGCTGCTGCTCGATCCACCGAAGCTGCTGCCCGAACCGCCGAAGCTGCTGCACAGGCCACTTCGGGTAGCGTGCAGGAGATTGCAGGCGGCCCACGGGGAATCACCCGCGTTATTCGGCGCCCTGGTAAGTCTCGGTTCCATGCCGAATCAACGCGCATGACACCTGAGATGTCCACGAATGTCTTGCTCGGCAAGGGGTTTGTTTCCCTTGAGCCGTCTAGCTTTCGTTTCGGCCCGATGAAGGTGTATTCGGGCTCATGTTCTCGGCGATGAACGTAGCCCGACCGGGAAGAGACTTATGAACTTGCTCGTGCTTTAGGAGTTGATTCGACGCTCGTTTGGTGGCGTACGTGGACCCCGTGAGGTGGGTATTTTGCCCTCCCAAGCCGCATTAGGCTTCGGTCGGGAGTGCGGCTCGTCTTTTTCGGCCGGTCGGACCGAACAGGCCCCGCTAGCCACGGACCGAAATGAGATGCTTTCGGCTATCAACTTCCACGCCATTTCGGTGAGTCCTTTGTTGCCCGCGTTTAATTTCTTGGTTCGAGAAATTTTATAAGCATTTGGCACTTGTCTTCTTGTTTGGTCGCAGGCTTCGGTTTTATCGGCGCGGCCGCGAAGCAAGGCCATGCTACCCCGGCCCATGCCGAAAAGCGGCTTCTCCTCAAGGACAAGGAAATTAGGCGGCCGGGGACTAAGCCGGCGGACACCGAAGGCCTTCTCACTCGGGAGGTTGGGAAAACCGAAGCGGCTTTGGACGCTCAACGCCGGCCGAAGCCGCTCTAGAGACCTGTAAACGGTTTGTGCGTGATGCACGTCAAGATGCCGCAAGGGCTCAAGCCGCCGAATGCTCAGTGGGTGAAAAGCTGAATGAGTTAGCTCTCCTTCTTCGCCGAGTGGTGAACGGCGTCGGTGGGGATTGTGCGCCCCCTGCTGCTGAAGAGTCGGCGCTGGAGAAGATTCGGTTTCTCAACCGAGAGCTGTCCCAGCTCGACCACGCCATTCAGCTGGGTCGGGAGTATGCTGGATTTGAAACAGCACGTGCCCTGATGAAGGCGATGAAGGAGGAGGGCTGCGATCATTTTGAGAAGGCCACTTGCTTTGAGAATGCCATGAGCTATTGGAAACCAGACGATGATGTCCAAGCCGCTGCTAAAAGGTGGTTCTTTGACCTTTTCTGGATCGAAGCTGGAGGGCGAGACTTGGCTCTGCTTCGGGCAGCCTATGCCTGTGCAAGGGTAATTAATTTTGCTATCTTGCTTGATTTTTTCTATCGGTACTTGTACAATTTCGGTTGATACCACCGAAACTGATATGGCTTTCGATGTTGCAGGATCCTAGCGAGAAGCCAGCTATCAAGGAGCGGGTCCAAGCTTACATGGAAGAGCGCGATGCCGGGAGGGCTCCCCGGCCCGTGCATACACCGGTGGGCACCCCGAAGCCCCTCTCGCTGTCGCCGAAGAAGCCGCCGGAGAAGGACAAGCACTTGGCGATCCGAAGGGACAAGGACCGAATCTGTTTCGGTGCCGGTCCTCATGATGCTCCCGCACCGAACCCTCTACCTCGACTCCCGAAGTTTGAACCACTTGCGCGTGGTTGTGAAAACACACTTGTTAAATTGATTAACTTTGCGGCCGGCATGTTGGCTGAATGTGGGTGTCTTTGTAACAAACTTAAGTTGGGATGTGGCTTCGGCTATTGAAGCCGAATTACGTAGAACGATACTTTCGGTACTAATGTTTTAGTTTGACCGAATGTGTGTTGCTGGGTTTGGCGTTTACTTTGATGTGTGATGCTCTTCGGTCTTCGAGCCGAATACGTGTTAAAAAGCGCCGTCCCGCCCCGTCTTTTTAGACCGAAGAGCGAATGACTGGTTAAGCTGAAAAGAGGATTCGGTTTGCGTAACCGAACCACTACCGTATGGCCAAGTACGTGCCAATTTTATCTGATTGCGTTTGTAAGGCGTATAGTTGTCGTGGCACCCTTTCGGTGTTCATATCTGATTGAGGTGTGTTTGGAAAGCGCCGTCCCGCCCCATCTTTTTAGACCGAAGGGGTGCTGCTTAACTTAGTCCGAATTGTTCGGCCATTGCACCGAATTGGAGTTTGTAGGGTTCGGTAATTGAGTCTTGCAAACCATTCCGCCCCGTCTTTTTGGACTGGGGGCATAGCTTTAAACAAAAATGTAGTAATGTTTTTATTCTCTTATTACAAGTGTGCGCTGTTACAATTGAAGGTTGCGCATCACCACCCGAAATATCTTTGGTTTGACCGAGGCCAGCATGTGGCTCTGCAGTTTGTGGCTAGGATGCAGAAACCCGTGGTGGATGCGCTTGCTCTCGTGGTTGCTGACACCGGCCAAGACGCGCGGGATATTGGCTTCGGTTAGCTAACCGAAGCCCTGGCCACAGGCCCCGATGCTGACATCGCGCTGCGTTGCACCATGATCTATGGGAACTTCATTATGATTCCACATCACCATTAGCTGGCACATGGTCGTGCGTGCACGTAACGCGGTGAAGGGCGCGTGCTTTTCGGCCACTTGGCGGGATCGAGCCGGGTCGACCTTGGGACCGTGTCCGCGAGGTATATCTCGTGAGGACCGAATTGTCCTTACCAGGAACACTGAAACCGAATGTGGTGTATCTCTCTGCCACCCGAGTTCGCTCCTTCCTGAAGCCTCTCATGCCTATTTGACAATGACTTAACACCTCTCTCATGTTTGAGCTAGGACATTCTTGATGGAATGATCTGCTAGATAGTTTTGGGTGCTCTTATATAGGGTTCTGTGACCCAAGGGTTCATAATTGCATTGAACTACCTTGGTCATTAAATTTTGACAGGTACTCTTCGTTATTAATTACGCCTGTTGTAACGCACATGACTGTGTGTTGGAGGTTTTTCTTGCCCTTTCGGCTTGTTTTTGGTTGCTTGCAACCTCTTAAATTGATACCGAATATATGGACAGGCGCTTGTTGCCTGACCGTTTTCGGTGATGGTGTAGCTGATGTTACTGCCTTTCTGAGTAACTCAGTCATACAGCCAATTGTACAGACGTATCTGTACTTTCGGGTTATCTCCTGCTGTTTCCGCAGGAGTTCCCAGCCTTCTCTGGCTTTATAGGTTGCTTACAACCTTTTGCTATTGTTGCCAACCGAAGTGTATTCGGTAGCTGTGTCGCGTACATGAATATAACTCGCGAATCATAACCATAGAGAAAGTTAAACTTATTACATGGGATGCCTCATTAAAAAACCTCGGTGAGGAAAAAGAGTGCAGAGCCCGAATGTCTTTAGACAAGAGTACCAAAATTACATGAAATTAAATTATTACATCTCCCTTTTTGGAGCACGCCATAGTCATGGGTAGAATCGACGCAGATTATCTTGCGTTCCAAGTGTGGGCTGATTCGCTTCCATCTTCGGTTACCAAGGTGAATACGCCAGTGCTGACCCTTCTTGCCACGATGTACGGTCCGTACCATGGTGACTGCAGCTTGCCTTGTTTATCGGTTGGCGTATGAGGACCATGTCCCCGGGTTAATGTCTTTTCTCGGGATTTTCTTGTCTCTCCGGCTTTTGGTTTCGGCGTGATATTTATCTAGATTATCCGCGGACTGAAGCTTCCTTTGGTCGACGTTTCCACATCCACCATTCTTTGAATCGGGTTGGTAGGTGATATCTCCGTTCCGAACGAGCCCATTCTTACTTCTTCGGTGTTATGGCTTCTTCACCGAACAACAACCGAAATGGGGTGAAACCCGTAGCTCGGATCCGGAGACATTGTGGCCCCAAACAGCGGTGACCAGCTCTTGAGCCCATTTCCCCTTCTTTGACTCCTCGAGCGTTTTTGAAATAGTGGTGAAGATATCACCATTGACTCTTTCGATCGCCCCATTCGACTCGGGTGATTCACCGAAGCAAAAGAGTTTAATCCCCAACTCTTCACAAAACGTTCGAATTGTGCCGAGTCAAATTGTTTGCCGTTGTCAACCGTGATGTACGAGGGTACCCGAATCGGGAGATGATTCGCTGCCATACGAAATTCACCAAGGTCCCCGAAGTTATCTTAGCTAGCGGCTTAGCTTCCACCCATTTGGTGAAGTACTCCGAGCCATCGCTGCATATTTGAGGTTCCGGGAGCCGGGGGTAACGGTCCAACGATGTCTACACCCCAACGCCGAAGCGGCCGGGTCGGGAACACGGGTGACGTAGGGTTAGCCGGAGAATTCGCTTCTTTGCGAACATCCGACAACCCCGCATGTTTTCACAATCTCTTTAGCGTCGATTACGGCCGTCGGCCGTAGAATCCCTGCCTCATTGCTCTATGGGCAATTTCGTGATGACCCTCGTGAGCTCCACACGAACCCGAATGTATCTCGGTGAGCAGTTGTTTCCCTTCTTCTCTACTTATGCACTTGAGCATTGGAGCGACCACGCCTTCCTTGTACATGTTTTCCCCAATAATGGAGAATTGCTTCGTCCTGGAGTTCATTCGGTGCATGTCTTTCTTTGAGGCTGGTTCGTATGAGCCGTTGAGGTATGCCCAGATGGGCGCCCTCCAGTCGTCGCTTGAGATTGCATGAACGACCGAGGGTGATTCTTCTTCTTCCTTGACAGCCTTGACTGTTAGGACTTGGTAAAAAACGTCCGGCAATGGACCGGCATTGGCCGCCTTTTTGCTAACTCATCGGCTTCGGTTTTCTCCGACCTTGGAATATACTTTAGGGTGAAACCGTAAAATATTTCTCCATTCTCCTTACGGTGGCCGGGTATGTGGCTAGCTCGGGGTCCTTTTCTTTGTGTATTCTTTCGGACATGGCCGACCACTACCCGTGAATCGACCGAATCACACAACGTCGGACTCCGAGTGCTCGAGCTTTCGTAACCCTAGCGATCTTGCTTCGATTCGGTTGTATTGTTCGTGGTGAGGAACCGCAATCCGCCGCGTACCGAATTCTTGGCCCATTCGGTGGTGTCGGTATGGCTGATATTCCTGCGCCTGCTGAACACCACGATCCGTCGCAGTGTACGGTCCATTCGGGTTCATCAAACTGCTTTGTGGAGCCATCCGCATTCGGTGTCCAATCTGCTATGAAGTCTGCTAACACCTGTGACTTGATGGTTGATCTGTGCTCGAACGATATTATGTATTCGTTCAGCTCGGCTGCCCACTTGCCGATTCGGCCTATTGCTTCGGTGTTGCGAAATAAAGATTCCAGCGGCTGAGATGACAAGACCCGAATCGGATGTGCTTGGAAATAGTGCTTGAGCTTTCTGGAAGCCATCACTACTGTGTATGCAATCTTTTCCAGCTCAGTGTAATTCACCTTAGCACCCGAAAGGGCTTCTGAGACGAAGTAGATGGGGAATTGTTGCATTTTACCCTCATATTCCTTCTCCTCAATCAATGCTGCGCTTACTGCTGCTGGCGCTGCTGATAGATATAATATCAGAGTTGCTCCGGATGTTGGCTTCGACAATGTGGTGAGTCTAGTGAGATACTTCTTGAGTTCCTCGAAAGCTTGCTGTTGTTCAGGTCCCCAACCGAAAGTCGATGCATTCCGGAGTGCTCTGAAAAATGGTAATCCCCTTTCGGCTGATCTTGATATGAACCTGCTCAAGGCTGCAATTCTCCCGTGAGTTTCTCGCACCGCTTCTTGTTTTGAGGCGGCGCCATGTTTGCGATGGCGCAATCTTTTCGGGTTGGCTTCTATGCCCCGGCGGAGACCAAGACAACCGAGTAGCTTCCCTTTGCCGATACCGAATACACACTTGTCGGGGTTAAGTTTGAGGCCACTTGAGCGCAGATTTGCGAATGTTTCTCGAGATCATCGATGTGTGCGTCCCTTTGGTCGCTCTTTACCACAATGTCGTCCACATAGGAAACGAGATTGTTCTTCTTCTTCTCGCTCCCGGAATATTTCGTCGGTTAACCGGAGAAAGTTGGTCCGGCGTTCCTTAGCCCTTCGGGCATTCTCTTGTAACAAAAAGTGCCATCTCGGTGTGATGAAACTTGTCTTTTCCTGGTCTTCCGGGTCAAGCCATATCACGGTGATAACCCGAAAAACTTGATCGAGCAAACTCATTATTTCACAACCAGCGGCAATGTCCACCAATTTGTCTATCCTAGGCAATGGATATGGGTCCTTCGGGCAATGCTTGTTGAGGTCGGTGAAATCAACGCACATTCGCCATTTGCCATTCTTCTTCTTTACCATGACCACGTTTGCTAGCCATTCGGGTACCGCACTTTTCTCGATTACGTCGGCATCCAAAAGCCTCCGCACTTCGGCCGCCGCTGCTGCCGCTTCTTTCTTTCGTCGATATTTTGCGGAGCTTCGCTCTCGGGCCCGGGCGACTGTTCACGTTCAGCCTGTCTTGTGCAAGGCTTCGGTCTACTCCCTGCAGTCGCGTGTTGACCAAGCAAACACGTCTCGGTTTTCCGGCAGGAATTCCGTCAATCTTGAGGCTTCACCCCGACCCAAACTTGCGCCGATATTGACGCATTCATCGAGGCCGATTCGGGCTCAAGGACACCCGAATTGTTTCTTCGGGGAGCACCTTTGGCTCTTTGTTGTTACTTTGGTCTTCCTCTTCCTTCGTTTGAGTTTTGATTTCACCTCATGCACCATCGTATCCTGGTATGGGTTTTCCGTCGATTCTCCTTGCCGAGATCGATCTCCGAATACCGAAATGATGCCGGTGGGTGAAGGTATTTTCATACACAGTGAGTTTGCCGAATCACCATGTCGAATTTGCTGATGATACCTCTCCGCCGAAAATGGCTGTATACGGGTAATCAATGTCGACTATATCGAATGCGATTTCTTCCGCTCGACTTTTGTATCCTCGCGAACGCAACCGTGATTGTTTTCTTGCCGATCGCGTCTATTCTCCTTCCACCGAAACCGAATAGAGGGTTCCCGCTGCGGTCAAGTGTTCTTCGGTCTAGTTTCATACTGTCAAATGCCTTGGTGAAAAGTATATCTGCTGAACTGCCGTTGTCGATCAGAATGTTGTGGAGGGTATACCCTCCGACATACGCTGTAACTACCAAGGCATCACAGTGTGGGAAGTCCTTCACTCTGAAGTCGGATTCCGAAAAGGTGATAGGGGTTGTCTTCCAAACAGGGTGCGCTATCGGTGTTTTTGGTGAGATGGTCAACACTCTCTTGACAAAGTCACGTCTGGCCCTCTTGTTATCGTGCTCCAAGTTGGATCCACCCGTGATGGCGTAGATATGCCCGCCGGAGTTCATCATGTTAGCCGGTGCAACCGTGTTGACTATTTGCGGCTCTCTTGAAGTTTCGGATTCGCGACCGCTTTGCACCGCGGCCGATCAGCCGTGGCTGAAGATGATGCGGCTGCCTGAAATGCCTGATTGTGCATTGGCATAGGTTGGTGATATTGCGCCATATGGGGCATCGGCCACGCCATCGGTTGCTGATATACTTGCGCCGGTGGCAGGTTACATGGTGCTTGGGTGAAAACCGGATGGTGAAACGCCTGCTGATGAGGTGCCATGGTGTGATAAACGTGCTTTCCTGCCTCATTCGGTTTGGCTGCTTCGTCCTTTTCCATTTGCTCCTTTGCTAGCCGGGTATATTTGCACTCTTTCGTTGTATGGCCCTTGTCCTCGCCACACACAACACAATACCGCGTTCGGGCTGGCCTCTACCTCGCCCCCTTCCGCGTCCGCGCCGGAACCTCTACCGCTCTCGCCCGGTTACCAAAGTTTTTGGTTTGGTTCGGCCGGTTCTCGAAGTTGAGTCTTCGTGCACATTGTTCACGGCGGTGGACTTTGGCTCATTCTTCCGCGAGTTTGCTGATTCGGTTGGTTGGACTTGGGTGATGCTTGCTTGATGTTATACCGTGTTGCCTTCCGTTGCACTAAGTCTTCTTCGATCTAGCGAATCGACGCATCGATCAAGCAGTTTGTTTGATTGTTGTTGGTGCTACGCGAGACATGGCTTGAGCGCGGGGCCCTATCTTCGTCCCTTGATCGCCGCGGCAATGACGATATCGTCGACACATTCGGTAGCCGAGCTTTCAACTGAATTATCGTCTCAAGGTATTTTGACGGTGATTCATCGTCCGGGCCGGGAACATTCATGAGATCCGCCGTTGTTTTCTTGTCCGTTTGGAACCCCGAAAGGTAGTGAGCAGATCCGCCTTCACCTGATGCCATGAAGTGACTGACAACGGTCGTTGGGACACGAACCAGTCGTACGCTACATCTGTTAAAGCCATGACCAATGATTTTGCGAGGATCATGCCGTTGCCGCCAGCCGAATGAACACATGCTTCATAACTTGTAATGAATCTTCTCGGGTTGGACTGCCCGTTGAAACTTGGCAACTTCGGTCTGTAACCCAGTGGCCAAGGACATCTTTGGATTTCCAGTGATAATGGGGATGCCAAGTCTATTGCTTCAGCTATTTCCCTTCGTGATTTTTCTCCCAGAATGATAACATCTTTCTCTTGATTCTTCCTCGAGGATGATCGGAGTGTCCGAATTTCCCTTTCTAGTTTCTCTGCTTCCTCTCTTGCTTGGTTGATTGCCTCTTGGGTTGCCAGCATTCGGTTTTGTGTCGCCGTTTGGGCCTGCAACTGATCGCGATGCTGCTTCAGGGCATTCACCTTGGCAGATCGCTCTTCTAATCGCTTCGTAGCCGGGCGTTTTGTACGTCCGATCCCTCGAGCTCTTCGGTTTCTTCTTCTTCGGGGTCTTCGGTTATGCGGGCCTCCGGAGCGTACCTCCTAGTACACCAAGTTCGCTTGTGCCGCCCTCTTGATTGTACTGGACCGCTGCGTCATTGGTCAATGCTGGTGCCACCGCACCTTCGGCTTGCTGAATGGATACTCCCGATTGCAGCGTACCGGACTGCTGTAGAACTTCGGCGGGAGCAACCGACCCGCGATCGCAGGGTTCCTTGGACGACCCTCGCACCTGTCTTCGCCTTGCCTTTCGGAGCCATGGTATGTTCGGCGACAACCACGGTGGGCGCCAATGTTGTTCTAAGGCAAAACCTTAGAACCCCCTCCGGTGGTAAACCCGAATAAACTCAACGATAAATGCTGAATCTAGCTACGAAATGACACACGGAACGCAAAATGGATAGAACATAAGCTCAATGCATTCCATCATATGCCGATCTCTTTTACAGTCCCATCAGGGCCGTATTTATAGGAGCCCGTAGGCATTTACATGACAACAATGCCCTTGAGCTGCTTCTCCTGATTTCTCGCGCGGGTAGGTAGCAGGGGCGTAACAGTCTTCTTGGTGCTTTTCCGGGTTGCAGTCCGAATGGCCGACAACTCCAGGCCCACCAGGCAGCGATCGATCTTCACAGGAGCAGCGGGCGACGTCCCGCACAAGCAAAACACACACCGACCCGCCGGTGCTGATCCGGTTAAAGGCACCAAAGCCATCACCGTACGCACATTTCGGTGACCTTACGACCGGGCGAGCTGGACCATCACTCGTGCCCGCAGCCGGCGCAGGCGACCGAAACATCCATTATCCTATTCGGTTGACCAACCGAATCGGTCATCTGTTCACAGCCAGCCGGCACGCGTGACCGAATCGCTCATTTGGCCGATTCGGCTGCATGACCGAATCGCTCATTTGGCCGATTCGTCATTTCGGCGGGACGGGGTGCCTAGGTCCCGGTTGTCACCCAACACATTGTGGTGGTGAGGCCAGAGGCGTCAAAATACCTTAACCATAGCATACGGTCGTGCTTGACCTAGTGCCGAGAGCTGTAGGACACGTAGGAACCGAGTGCGGTAGCATAGTCGTGTGTGCAAATATGGCAGTTCTAGAGCTGTGGAGCCATGGTTAAGGGCCATTCGGGTCCTCGAGCCGCAATAAATGCTGTGGTGGAGAGGCCGGAGGTGTCAAAATGCCTTAACCATGGCGCATGGGCGTGCTTGACTTGGTGCGAGGAGCCGTAGGACGCGCAGGAACCGGCCGTGCGGCGGCAAAAGTCGTGTGTGCAAATATGGCGGTTACGGAGCCATGGAGCCGAGGTTAAGGGCCATTTAGGCTCTCGAGCTATGGCAAACACTATGGTAGAGAAGCCAGATGTGTCAAAATGCCTTAACCATGGCGTATGGGCATGCTTGACTCAGTGCCGGGGAGCCATAGGACGCGTTGGAACCGACCATGCGGCAGCATGGTTGTGTGTGCAAATATGGCGTTTTGGAGCCGTGGAACCATGGTTAAGGGCCCTTCGGGCTCTTGGGTGATGGAAAACTCTATGGTGGAGAGGAGAGAGGCATCAAAATGGCTTAACCATGGCGTACGGGCATGCTTGACCCGGTCCGGGAGCCATAGGATGCACGGGGATCCGGCCGTGCGGGCAGCACGGTCATGTGTGCAAATATGGAAGTTCGGAGTCATGGAGCGTGGTTAAGGGCCGTTCGGGCTCTCGGGTGATGACAAACATTGTGGTGGTGAGGCCAGAGGCGTCAAAATACCTTAACCATAGCATACGATCGTGCTTGACCTAGTGCCAAGAGCTGTAGGACACGCAGGAACCTGCTGTGCGGTAGCATAGTCGTGTGTGCAAATATGGCAGTTCTAGAGCTGTGGAGCCATGGTTAAGGGCCATTCGGGTCCTCGAGCCACAATAAATGCTGTGGGGGAGAGTCCAGAGGTGTCAAAACGCCTTAACCATGGCGCATGGGCGTGCTTGACTTGGTGCGAGCAGCCGTAGGACGCGCAGGAACTGGCCGTGCGGCAGCAAAGTCGTGTGTGCAAATATGGCAGTTCTGGAGCCGTGGAACCGAGGTTAAGGGCCATTCAGGCTCTCGAGCTATGGCAAACACTAAGGTAGAGAAGCCAGATGTGTCAAAATGCCTTAACCATGGCATACGGGCATGCTTGACTCTGTGCCAGGAGCCATAGGACGCGTTGGAACCGACCATGCGGCAGCATGGTTGTGTGTGCAAATATGGCAGTTTTGGAGCCGTGGAACCGTGGTTAAGGGCCCTTCGGGCTCTTGGGTGATGGAAAACTCTATGGTGGAGAGGAGAGAGGCAACAATATGGCTTAACCATGGTGTACGGGCATGCTTGACCCGGTGCCGGGAGCCATAGGATGCACAGGATCCGGCCGTGCGGCAGCATAGTCGTGTGTGCAAATATGGAAGTTCTGGAGTCATGGAGCTGTGGTTAAGGGCCGTTCGGGCTCTTGGGTGATGACAAACATTGTGGTGGTGAGGCCAGAGGCGTCAAAATACCTTAACCATAGCATACGGTCGTGCTTGACCTAGTGCCGAGAGCTGTAGGACACGCAGGAACCGGCTGTGCGGTAGCATAGTCGTGTGTGCAAATATGGCAGTTCTAGAGCTGTGGAGCAATGGTTAAGGGCCATTCAGGTCCTCGAGCCACAATAAATGCTGTGGTGGAGAGGCCAGAGGTGTCAAAATGCCTTAACCATGGCGCATGGGCGTGCTTGACTTGGTGCGAGGAGCCGTAGGACGCGCAGGAACCGGCCGTGCGGCAGCAAAGTCGTGTGTGCAAATATGGCAGTTCTGGAGCCGTGGAGCCGAGGTTAAGGGCCATTCAGGCTCTTGAGTTATGGCACACTATGGTAGAGAAGCCAGATGTGTCAAAATGCCTTAACCATGGCGTACGGGCATGCTTGACTCTGTGCCAGGAGCCATAGGATGCGTTGGAACCGACCATGCGGCGGCATGGTTGTGTGTGCAAATATGGCGGTTTTGGAGCCGTGGAACCGTGGTTAAGGGCCCTTCGGGCTCTTGGGTGATGGAAAACTCTATGGTGGAGAGGAGAGAGGCATCAAAATGGCTTAACCATGGCGTACGGGCATGCTTGACCCGGTGCCGGGAGCCATAGGATGCACGGGATCCGGCCGTGCGGCGGTACGGTCGTGTGTGTAAATATGGAAGTTCGGAGTCATGGAGCTGTGGTTAAGGGCCGTTCGGGCTCTCGGGTGATGAAAAACATTGTGGTGGTGAGGCTAGAGGCGTCAAAATACCTTAACCATAGCATACGGTCGTGCTTGACCTAGTGCCGAGAGCTGTAGGACACGCAGGAACCGGCTGTGCGGTAGCATAGTCGTGTGTGCAAATATGGCAGTTCTAGAGCTGTGGAGCCATGGTTAAGGGCCATTTGGGTCCTCGAGCCGCAATAAATGCTATGGTGGAGACTCCAGAGTTGTCAAAACGCCTTAACCATGGTGCAAGGGCGTGCTTGACTTGGTGCGAGGAGCCGTAGGACGCGCAGGAACCGGCCGTGCGGCAGCAAAGTCGTGTGTGCAAATATGGCAGTTCTGGAGCCGTGGAGCCGAGGTTAAGGGCCATTCAGGCTCTTGAGTTATGGCACACTATGGTAGAGAAGCCAGATGTCTCAAAATGCCTTAACCATGACGTACGGGCATGCTTGACTCTGTGCCAGGCGCCATAGGATGCGTTGGAACTGACCATGCGGCAGCATGGTTGTGTGTGCAAATATGGCAGTTTTGGAGCCGTGGAACCATGGTTAAGGGCCCTTCGGGCTCTTGGGTGATGGAAAACTCTATGGTGGAGAGGAGAGAGGCATCAAAATGGCTTAACCATGGCGTACGGGCATGCTTGACCCGGTGCCGGGAGCCATAGGATGCACAGGATCCAGCCGTGCGGCAGTACAGTCGTGTGTGCAAATATGGAAGTTCTGGAGTCATGGAGCTATGGTTAAGGGCTGTTCAGGCTCTCGGGTGATGACAAACATTGTGGTGGTGAGGCTAGAGGCGTCAAAATACCTTAACCATAGCATACGGTCGTGCTTGACCTAGTGCCGAGAGCTGTAGGACACGCAGGAACCGGCTGTGCGGTAGCATAGTCGTGTGTGCAAATATGGCAGTTCTAGAGCTGTGGAGCCATGGTTAAGGGCCATTCGGGTCCTCGAGCCGCAATAAATGCTGTGGTGGAGACTCCAGAGTTGTCAAAACGCCTTAACCATGGTGCAAGGGCGTGCTTGACTTGGTGCGAGGAGCCGTAGGATGCGCAGGAACCGGCCATGCGGCAGCAAAGTCGTGTGTGCAAATATGGCAGTTCTGGAGCCGTGGAGCCGAGGTTAAGGGCCATTCAGGCTCTCGAGCTATGGCAAACACTATGGTAGAGAAGCCAGATGTGTCAAAATGCCTTAACCATGGCGTACGGGCATGCTTGACTCGTGCCGGGAGCCATAGGACGCGTTGGAACCGACCATGCGGCAGCATGGTTGTGTGTGCAAATATGGCAGTTTTGGAGCCGTGGAACCGTGGTTAAGGGCCCTTCGGGCTCTTGGGTGATGGAAAACTCTATGGTGGAGAGGAGAGAGGCATCAAAATGGCTTAACCATGGCGTACGGGCATGCTTGACCCGGTGCGGGAGCCATAGGATGCACGGGGATCCGGCCGTGCGGCAGCACGGTCGTGTGTGCAAATATGGAAGTTACGGAGTCATGGAGCTGTGGTTAAGGGCCGTTCGGGCTCTCGGGTGATGACAAACATTGTGGTGGTGAGGCCGGAGGCATCAAAATACCTTAACCATAGCATACGGTCGTGCTTGACCTAGTGCCGAGAGCATGTAGGACACGCGGGAACCGGCCAGGCGTGCGGTAGCATAGTCGTGTGTGCAAATATGGCGGTTCTAGAGCTGTGGAGCCATGGTTAAGGGCCATTCAGGTCCTCGAGCCGCAATAAATGCTGTGGTGGAGATGCCAGAGGTGTCAAAACGCCTTAACCATGGTGCATGGGCGTGCATGACTTGGTGCGAGGAGCCGTAGGATGCGCAGGAACCGGCCGTGCGGCAGCAAAGTCATGTGTGCAAATATGGCAGTTCTGGAGCCGTGGAGCCGAGGTTAAGGGCCATTCAGGCTCTTGAGCTATGGCAAACACTATGGTAGAGAAGCCAGATGTGTCAAAATGCCTTAACCATGGCGTACGAGCATGCTTGACTTTGTTCCAAGAGCCATAGGACGCGTTGGAACCGACCATGCGGCAGCATGGTTGTGTGTGCAAATATGGCAGTTTTGGAGCCGTGGAACCGTGGTTAAGGGCCCTTCGAGCTCTTGGGTGATGGAAAACTCTATGGTGGAGAGGAGAGAGGCATCAAAATGGCTTAACCATGGTGTACGGGCATGCTTGACCCGGTGCGGGAGCCATAGGATGCACGGGATCCGGCCGTGCGGCGGCACGGTCGTGTGTGCAAATATGGAAGTTACGGAGTCATGGAGCTGTGGTTAAGGGCCGTTCGGGCTCTCGGGTGATGACAAACATTGTGGTGGTGAGGCCAGAGGTGTCAAAATACCTTAACCATAGCATACGGTCATGCTTGACCTAGTGCCGAGAGCTGTAGGACACGCATGAACCGGCTGTGCGGTAGCATAGTCGTGTGTGCAAATATGGCAGTTCTAGAGCTGTGGAGCCATGGTTAAGGGCCATTCGGGTCCTCGAGCCGCAATAAATGCTGTGGTGGAGACGCCAGAGGTGTCAAAACGCCTTAACCATGGTGCATGGGCGTACTTGACTTGGTGCGAGGAGCCGTAGGATGCGCAGGAACCGGCCGTGCGGCAGCAAAGTCGTGTGTGCAAATATGGCAGTTCTGGAGCCGTGGAGCCGAGGTTAAGGGCCATTCAGGCTCTTGAGCTATGGCAAACACTATAGTAGAGAAGCCAGATGTGTCAAAATGCCTTAACCATGGCGTACGGGCATGCGTGACTCTGTGCCAGGAGCCATAGGACGCGTTGGAACCGACCATGCGGCAGCATGGTTGTGTGTGCAAATATGACAGTTTTGGAGCCGTGGAACCGTGGTTAAGGGCCCTTCAGGCTCTTGGGTGATGGAAAACTCTATGGTGGAGAGGAGAGAGGCATCAAAATGGCTTAACCATGGCGTACGGGCATGCTTGACCCGGTGCAGGGAGCCATAGGATGCATAGGATCCGGCCGTGCAGCAGCACAGTCGTGTGTGCAAATATGGAAGTTCTGGAGTCATGGAGCTATGGTTAAGGGCCATTCGGGCTCTCGGGTGATGACAAACATTGTGTGGTGAGGCCAGAGGCATCAAAATACCTTAACCATAGCATACGGTCGTGCTTCACCTAGCGCCGAGAGAGCCGTAGGACACGCGGAACCGGGCAGTTTGCGGTAGCATAGTCGTGTGTGCAAATATGGCGGTTCTAGAGTTTGTGGAGCCATGGTTAAGGGCCATTCGGGTCCTCGAGCCGCAATAAATGCTGTGGTGGAGAGGCTAGAGGTGTCAAAACGCCTTAACCATGGCGCATGGGCGTGCTTGACTTGGTGCGAGGAGCCGTAGGACGCGCAGGAACCGGCCGTGCGGCAGCAAAGTCATGTGTGCAAATATGGCAGTTCTGGAGCCGTGGAGCCGAGGTTAAGGGCCATTCAGGCTCTTGAGTTATGGCAAACACTATGGTAGAGAAGCCAGATGTGTCAAAATGCCTTAACCATGGCGTACGGGCATGCTTGACTCTGTGCCAGGAGCCATAGGATGCGTTGGAACTGACCATGCGGCAGCATGGTTGTGTGTGCAAATATGGCAGTTTTGGAGCCGTGGAACCGTGGTTAAGGGCCCTTCGGGCTCTTGGGTGATGGAAAACTCTATGGTGGAGAGGAGAGAGGCATCAAAATGGCTTAACCATGGCGTACGGGCATGCTTGACCGGTGCCGGGAGCCATAGGATGCACAGGATCCGGCCGTGCGGCAGCACAGTCGTGTGTGCAAATATGGAAGTTCTGGAGTCATGGAGCTGTGGTTAAGGGCCGTTCGGGCTCTCGGGTGATGACAAACATTGTGGTGGTGAGGCTAGAGGCGTCAAAATACCTTAACCATAGCATACGGTCGTGCTTGACCTAGTGCCGAGAGCTGTAGGACACGCAGGAACCGGCTGTGCGGTAGCATAGTCGTGTGTGCAAATATGGCAGTTCTAGAGCTGTGGAGCCAAGGTTAAGGGCCATTCGGGTCCTCGAGCCGCAATAAATGCTGTGGTGGAGACTCTAGAGTTGTCAAAACGCCTTAACCATGGTGCAAGGGCGTGCTTGACTTGGTGCGAGGAGCCGTAGGACGCGCAGGAACCGGCCGTGCGGCAGCAAAGTCGTGTGTGCAAATATGGCAGTTCTGGAGCCGTGGAGCCGAGGTTAAGGGCCATTCAGGCTCTCGAGCTATGGCGTGGTAGAGAAGCCGAGATGTGTCAAAATGCCTTAACCATGGCGTACGGGCATGCTTGACTACGTGCCGGGAGCCATAGGACGCGTTGGAACCGACCATGCGGCAGCATGGTTGGGTGTGCAAATATGGCAGTTTTGGAGCCGTGGAACCGTGATTAAGGGCCCTTCGGGCTCTTGGGTGATGGAAAACTCTATGGTGGAGAGGAGAGAGGCATCAAAATGGCTTAACCATGGCGTACGGGCATGCTTGACCCGGTCTTTGGGAGCCATAGGATGCACGGGATGCGGCGTGCGGCAGCACAGTCGTGTGTGCAAATATGGAAGTTCTAGAGTCATGGAGCTGTGGTTAAGGGCCGTTCGGGCTCTCGGGTGATGACAAACATTGTGGTGGTGAGGCCAGAGGCGTCAAAATACCTTAACCATAGCATACGGTCGTGCTTGACCTAGTGCCGAGAGCTGTAGGACACGTAGGAACCGGCTGTGCGGTAGCATAGTCGTGTGTGCAAATATGGCAGTTCTAGAGCTGTGGAGCCATGGTTAAGGGCCATTCGGGTCCTCGAGCCGCAATAAATGCTGTGGTGGAGAGGCCAGAGGTGTCAAAACGCCTTAACCATGGCGCATGGGCGTGCTTGATTTGGTGCGAGGAGCCGTAGGACGCGTAGGAACCGGCCGTGCGGCAGCAAAGTCATGTGTGCAAATATGGCAGTTCTGGAGCCGTGGAGCCGAGGTTAAGGGCCATTCAGGCTCTTGAGTTATGGCAAACACTATGATAGAGAAGCCAGATGTGTCAAAATGCCTTAACCATGGCGTACGGGCATGCTTGACTCTGTGCCAGGAGCCATAGGACGCGTTGGAACCGACCATGCGGCAGCATGGTTGTGTGTGCAAATATGACAGTTTTGGAGCCGTGGAACCATGGTTAAGGGCCCTTCGGGCTCTTGGGTGATGGAAAACTCTATGGTGGAGAGGAGAGAGGCATCAAAATGGCTTAACCATGGCGTACGGGCATGCTTGACCCGGTGCCGGGAGCCATAGGATGCACAGGATCCGGCCGTGCGGCAGCACAGTCGTGTGTGCAAATATGGAAGTTCTGGAGTCATGGAGCTATGGTTAAGGGCCATTCGGGTTCTCGGGTGATGACAAACGTTGTGGTGGTGAGGCCAGAGGCATCAAAATACCTTAACCATAGCATACGGTCGTGCTTGACCTAGTGCCGAGAGGCGTAGGACACGCGGGGAACCGGGCGTGCGGTAGCATAGTCGTGTGTGCAAATATGGCAGTTCTATTTGTGGAGCCATGGTTAAGGGCCATTCGGGTCCTCGAGCCCCAATAAATGCTGTGGTGCGAGAGGCCGGAGGTGTCAAAACGCCTTAACCATGGCGCATGGGCGTGCTTGACTTGGTGCGAGGAGCCGTAGGACGCGCAGGAACCGGCCGTGCGGCAGCAAAGTCGTGTGTGCAAATATGGCAGTTCTGGAGCCGTGGAGCCGAGGTTAAGGGCCATTCGGGCTCTCGAGCTATGGCAAACACTATGGTAGAGAAGCCAGATGTGTCAAAATGCCTTAACCATGGCGTACGAGCATGCTTGACTTTGTGCCGGGAGCCATAGGACGCGTTGGAACCGACCATGCGGCAGCATGGTTGTGTGTGCAAATATGGCAGTTTTGGAGCCGTGGAACCGTGGTTAAGGGCCCTTCGGGCTCTTGGGTGATGGAAAACTCTATGGTGGAGAGGAGAGAGGCATTAAAATGGCTTAACCATGGCGTACGGGCATGCTTGACCCGGTCTTAGGGAGCCATAGGATGCACGGGGATCCGCCGTGCGGCAGCACGGTTGTGTGTGCAAATATGGAAGTTCTGGAGTCATGGAGCTATGGTTAAGGGCCGTTCGGGCTCTCGGGTGATGACAAACATTGTGGTGGTGAGGCCAGAGGCGTCAAAATACCTTAACCATAGCATACGGTCGTGCTTGACCTAGTGCCGAGAGGCATGGGACACGCGGGAGCCGGCGTGCGGTAGCATAGTCGTGTGTGTAAATATGGCAGTTCTAGAGCTATGGAGCCATGGTTAAGGGCCATTCGGGTCCTCGAGCCACAATAAATGCTGTGGTGGAGAGGCCAGAGGTGTCAAAACGCCTTAACCATGGCGCATGGGCGTGCTTGACTTGGTGCGAGGAGCCGTAGGACGCGCAGGAACCGGCCGTGCGGCAGCAAAGTCGTGTGTGCAAATATGGCAGTTCTGGAGCCATGGAGCCGAGGTTAAGGGCCATTCAGGCTCTCGAGCTATGGCAAACACTATGGTAGAGAAGCTAGATGTGTCAAAATGCCTTAACCATGGCGTACGGGCATGCTTGACTCTGTGCCAGGAGCCATAGGACACGATGGAACCGACCATGCGGCAGCATGGTTGTGTGTGCAAATATGGCAGTTTTGGAGCCGTGGAACCGTGGTTAAGGGCCCTTCGGGCTCTTGGGTGATGGAAAACTCTATGGTGGAGAGGAGAGAGGCATCAAAATGGCTTAACCATGGCGTACGGGCATGCTTGACCCGGTGCCGGGAGCCATAGGATGCACAGGATCCGGCCGTGCGGCAGCACAGTCGTGTGTGCAAATATGGAAGTTCTGGAGTCATGGAGCTGTGGTTAAGGGCCGTTCGGGCTCTCGGGTGATGACAAACATTGTGGTGGTGAGGCCAGAGGTGTCAAAATACCTTAACCATAGCATACGGTCGTGCTTGACCTAGTGCCGAGAGCTGTAGGACACGCAGGAACCGGCTGTGCGGTAGCATAGTCGTGTGTGCAAATATGGCAGTTCTAGAGCTGTGGAGCCATGGTTAAGGGCCATTCGGGTCCTCGAGCCCCAATAAATGCTGTGGTGGAGAGGCCAGAGGTGTCAAAACGCCTTAACCATGGCGCATGGGCGTGCTTGACTTGGTGCGAGGAGCCGTAGGGACGCGGGGAACCGCCGTGCGCGGCAAAGTCGTGTGTGCAAATATGGCAGTTACGGAGCCGTGGAGCCGAGGTTAAGGGCCATTCGAGGCTCTCGAGCTATGGCAAACACTATGGTAGAGAAGCGAGATGTGTCAAAATGCCTTAACCATGGCGTACGGAGCATGCTTGACTGCAATGCCCGTGCGGGGAGCCATAGGACGCGTTGGAACCGACCATGCGGCGGCATGGTTGTGTGTGCAAATATGGCAGTTTTGGAGCCGTGGAACCGTGGTTAAGGCCCCTTCGGGCTCTTGGGTGATGGAAAACTCTATGGTGGAGAGGAGAGAGGCATCAAAATGGCTTAACCATGGCGTACGGGCATGCTTGACCGGTGCCGGGAGCCATAGGATGCACAGGATCCGGC
>JAENPR010002246.1:15000-66998 GCA_018135685.1 Themeda triandra
TGGGCATTACGTATGAGGAAAGAAACCCTGGTTAGCTAGCTCCGGCCTCGTCTCTGTCGGCGTCGCAAGCAATATGGATGATCGCTGTCTCTGGTTTGTCTATCTCCTACTACTATAGTCCTACGTACTTGCAGTGGCAGTGCTTAACTATAAATTTATTCTGGAGGTTGTCCAAATGGTGATGGGACGCCATGTCCACGATTTACAATAGTGGACTTGGACTTGACTAGCTCTGTTTGTTGGCCGGCGCTGCTGCGGACCCATCAAGATGACTTCAGTGTTAGACCGGCCGGTCTGTGCAAGCAAGCCAATCTTCAGTCATCACCAACCAGCCTACTCCCTCCGTCCCAATATTCTTGACGTTCTGGAAGTGAACACACGAATCAAGGCATGAGGTAAAAGACCACAACACCCCTACAATGCAATCATTGTTGAAAGTGACATGCTGAAAGACCGTGCACCTCTTGTTTAGTTCTCAAATTTTCCCCCAAATTCCTCTATGCAAAAAGAAGATTCCCCATCACATCAAAATGCCGGCACATGCATGAAAGTACTAAATGTAGATGAAATCAAAAACTAATTGCACAGTTTATTTGTACTTTACGAGACGAACATTTTGAACCTAATTAATCAATATTTGAACAATTATTACCAAATAAAAACAAAATGTTACAAAGTGTTCAACAGTGCGCTACAGTGATTCGGTGTGCACCGAATCCGGCAACCTAAACACGGCCTAAATAATAATACAATCAACACTTCGGCCAGTACTGCATTATTTTAACTTTGAACAAAATGCACCGCATGAGGTGCCAAACACAATTACTAGCGCCAAAATGCAGTTGGCGCTTTTTTACATAGACACGCGAAAACAAAAATTCAAAGCACGCGCCATTTCTGTAAATCTTCCTCCATGCCAAAGCCAGCCAGCTTATCTTGCCTGTTTCATTTCAAACATTCACCGGGTCATTCACATGGCCAAGCTCCTGGTGGATTTGAATGCACCACCAAAGGACGGAGGGGAGAAGTTGCCAGATCTCAATAGCAGTCCTGTGGAAGCTCAAGATGATGGTGATCCCTTCCAGGATGTAGTAACAAGCATTTCATCAAGGTTAGCAAATCCATCTCTCTCTCTCTCTCTCTCTCTCTCTCTCTCTCTCTCTCTCTCTCTCTCTCTCTCTCTCTCTCTCTCTCTCTCTCTGTGTGTGTGTGTAGTGGGTCAAACTGGTGAACAAGCATTTCATCAAGGTTGGCAAATCCATCTCTCTCTCTCTCTCTCTCTCTCTAGCTCTCCCTCTGTATGCCCCTCTCTCCCCATCCCCTCTCTCCTCTCCCTCTCCCTCGGTTCAATATCATTCTCCTAAGATCAGTCTCTACTTGTTTAGTTTCTCATAGAATAAGTGTGTACTTTCTCCTAAATCTTTTTACTGTAGTAGGGCAGAATGTTGGGCATCCATTTAATCTGAGTGATCATCAACTTGAAAGAGAATAAGGAAACCTGCTGACAGATGAGTATTTCTATAAGTACACAAGAATTTGCAAAACAAAAAAGTCATCATCTATGTACTGACAATACATACAACCATTAACAAATTTTGGTGCAGGCAATGATAGAGCTTCACAAGATCTCATAAATGACTTTAGTGGGGGAGCAAATGCCTTACCTGGCCTCTGTGATGATGCACCAGTTCATTGCCATCCCTTTGATTTGAATCTTCCTCAACAGGGCAGTGAACAAGAACACCTGCAGACACGTGATTATTTCCAATCAGTGACTTAAGCACAGACTTATGTTTGCTGAAAAAATCAGATTTAACGCATTTATGCACATCCTTGGCAAAATTATTAGTAATTGTGTGCAAATCTGCAGCATGTGTGATCCAAAAAAAGATTAATTGTCTGTATATCTGCAGCATGTGATCCAAATAAAAAGTTCCTAGAACACATTTATTAGCTCAAAGTCCAAAATGATTTGTATTGATCAGTTCTATTTTTATCCAGGTGAACAAGATGCCTTGGATGATCTCATAGAGGTTTTTGGTGTTGATGGTGTCGATGACTGTGGGGGTATAAACCCCACATACCCTCACGGCTAGGCTTTGGGCCCGGTGGACCGAGCATACCAGCCCACAAGACCAAGACTAGTCGGGCCTCCACGCCTGATTGGAGTCCTAGGCGGACGAAGGAAGCTACTACGGATGACTAAAGGAAAGTCTAGTCGGTTAGGAAATTATAGTACTCGTAGAGGATATGATTTTTGTAACCGACCTAGGCTAGATTTTAGGAATCTGTAACCTTGCCACCCGACTATATAAGGAGGGCAAGGATAGGCCTCAAGGCACGTCAACTTGACAGACAAAAAACCGCATAACACACAAGCAACTCCCATCCACATATCGCAATTCATAACAGAGAGCAGGACTAGGGTATTACGCATCTTTGCGGCCTGAACCTGGGTAAACCTCGGTGTCATTGTTCTCTGTTTGACGTCTCACTTGCAATCTCCGCGTGCCTTCACCGCTTAACTACCGTCTAGGGCCTACCCCTAGGTGGACTATCGCTGATATTTCGTCGACAGTGGCGCGCCAGGTATGGGGTGTGCACCGAGATTTCGAGTCAAGCAAGATGGTGTCCTTCCCGACTTCCATGACTTTCGAGGCCGGCCTAACCTTCAGCTTTGGAGCGTTCACCTGGACCTCCAATGCTCCAATGACCATCATGGCTCTGGGGGCGACTCAGATCTCCCCGGCACCAACAACAAACGTGATCGTAGGAACAACACGGGTCCCTTCAGCACCAGCAACAGCTATGTCTTTGGTATTCAGAAGCGTTCCAACACGTTCCGCAGCATCCACTGTCGTGCCAGTTGCAACGTTCCCGCCAGCTCTCCCAGGACCATCACCACCTCCGACCAGACGCCAATCGCCTCGCCATAGAAGGCGCATTGACGATCTCGACCTACTCGACCTGATCAATCAACATGGCGCAGGACTCGCCGATGCTCGAGCCTAGATCGAGTTTCTTCACCGTCAGATCCGTCAGAACAAATCTGATCCTACCCGTGCAATCGGACGAGGTCCCATACTGCACACCGACCAGTGGCGCCGACCAGATCAAAATAGGGCTCTTGGTCAAATGCCCTTACGACGTGGTACAGTTGGTCCGACCACCGGGCCTCAACGCTCGCAAAGGCACACAGGCCACACCGACTTACTTCATGCCCTGAATAGGATCCGGGCACGGCCACGACCTTATCATAATGATGACGGACGCCAAAACCAACTCCCAACCATACAGATCATTCGGCAGAATCGCCCAGCTGCGCGTCCGACCACCGCCAAGGCGCAAAGGAACACCCATCGTAACAAACGACGGCGCAGACAAAGAGAACTCTACTGAACAGCTACGGTCACCATCCGAGCTCCGTCTCCAACCAACCGAAGTGGAACCATCGCCGCTCAAAGTTGGCATCATGAAGCTGCAAACAACTCTGGACAATGGCAGCAACCCTGCACACGTGACCCGGTCACCCAATCTTGCCGCACTCATCCTTCAGCTGCTCAACTGTTCGCACAACGGAGAGAAGCGATCTCTGCTCGTCGTCGTCACAATGAGCTCCTCCAGAGAGCACGGCTACAAAGAGAAATTCTAGCTGCAACAAGGACTTCGAACAGAGCGGATGAAAGGGGAGACGTCCAGCATCGCAACATCTAGACAAGGCGAGGTCCTTCCGATTTGGCCGGTCTCAAGTTTCAGCCGGATCGCGTTACCTCGTGCGCTCGGCCAGTTGTTCCGACCACCGCAACCTAGAAGCGTGCTCGCAGTCCATCGCCAGAACAGCCCGGTCCGAGCACACAGCCACTTCAAGACGGTTTCATTACACTGTTCCTAAACAACCTGCGTACTCGCGACCCAGATTGGATGCTACCAAGCCTGACTCCACCAGCAGATCGAGCTTCTCCTCCACCACGTACGGAACATTTGTTTCCTAATCCAACAAACCCGACCGCACGACAAGATGAGTTCCCTACTTTGCCACGTATACGGGTGAGACCCTTGCCAACCTTTGAACCGGTAGAAAACTCACCCAGTATCACCATAGCTGGTCAGGAGTACATGCTAGCTCAGCCCGGTGCTCGGGATAACCATATCAGGGAAAACTTCCCTCCTGTCGGGCTGGACTCGTTCATCAACGTGCCCTTTACAAAGAGAGAACGACGCCATGCTGCCACGAGGGGCATAAGCGTCTCCGACCAGCCAAGACGTCGAGACGACCAAGTACTTGACGAAGATGACTCCCTTCTCTGCACTGAAGAAGATCCAAGGCCAATTGATAGCCCGGAGCGACAGGATGAACCGGACAAAAGGTGATCAGAGCCAACTCCGGCAACAGTCGCCCGCTCTTCAACCCTTAGGATTTTTCTTTCCATTACTCAATCATAGAGTATTTTCGCCTACCTTTTCGTTTAAGTCGAAGTCACTTAGATCTTCTTTCCAAAAAGAACATCGTTTGTAAGTCACTACAAGTGACAAACAGTATCAGTGTGTCCTGTTCCGCAAGAAATAAAAGTAAATATTCGTGTCCATTCTACCGCATGCGAATTTTTATTTTATTCTTTTCGACCACACATTTAGAACAGAGACAAGGATTAATCGGACTTCTCGTTCGCTCAAGTCTACTTACAGTTCGCAAAATCTACGCCCATCACTACAAGGAATCCAAGGTTCCACAAAACCCTATGGTCAAATTCGAATCGCCTTCTGCAAAAGCAGATCTTTTCTGCTCAGTCTCAGTTCAAGAAAACGAAATCATAAACCATAATAAGAGACAACTCTGGCCTCAATGGACCATATCACAGATATGCATAATGTAAATTTAATTCATTAACAAAAGACTATTTACAAAGGAGAACAGATTGCATCCTAATACAATCTAGTCCTCCTCGAAGAGCTTGCCGACGATGAAATTGGCCGGGGTGACTTTGGTGATCACCTCCGCCTCCGTCATGAACTCGACGACCTCGTCCTCCATGGCGGTGATCACCGCCAGCGTAGTCAGATCAAGACCACGCACATCAACCCCGGTGACGGCATTGATGGCGGCGAAATTCGGTGGAGGCACCGTAGCGGACGCCATGGAGCGCCACTTCGTCGACCTGGGCCGAGATTGCGGCCAGCCTCGCCGCCACGGTGTCGCCCTGGGCATTCACCGCAGCCGTGGCGGAGTTCCTGGCCACCTGCAACGCTTCAAAGCGCGCAGTCAGATCTACATCAAAGAACAAAGAACTCTTTAGCTATCGAACAAATACAAATGGATCAATGAAACAAGAAACAAGAAAACCCTGACTCATCGGCCACCCGGTTGTCGGTGGTGGCGCGCTGCGCCAGCAGCGCGTCCACCTGCTCCGATCCACTCTCGCCTACTCCGCCCAAGCGGACTCGACCATGGCGGCGTTGAGCTCGGAGATGAGGTCCGCCACCTCCTTCCTCTTCTCCTCAAGTTCCCTCTGGGACTCGTAGAGAGCATCTTGGAACTAGGCCATGTCTAGCTCCATCGGCCCGATCCGTTTGGTGGCCTTGGAATACCTATCCCGGGCCAGATGCATCTCCTCTCGATAGTAGTTGACATATGGCTTCCGCTTGTTCTCCGACCCGCCACTCGGTGCCGGATGCCACGACTCACTGCGGGCAAGGGCGACATCATCCGCCGCCCCAGGCTCTAGGACGGCGACGCCTGCAACCACCGCCGTAGTCGCAGCCTCTGCGGTTGCCGCCGGCGCTGCCAATGTGGCCGCTCCTGCCGCCGTTTCCTCTAGTGCTGCCACCGCCGCGGCATTGGAAATCTCGGCCCCGGCATCCAGGATGCGCACGGTATTCCTGGGAAGAAAACACATGATTAAACGGCAAATCAAGAAGCAAACGTAAGGCGAGATCTACAAACCAACAACGCGGCTCACCTAATGCGCGGTCTCACCTCCTGAGGGGAGTTCACCGACTCCTCCTCCCCCTCATCCATCAGACGCTTTCAGGCACGATGATCCATGGGTGGTAGCGCTGATGCTTGGAGAGAAAACCCTAACTTCGACTGAAAAAAGGGGAAGAAGCAAGAGCAGATAGCAACTGTTGCAGTGCACAAGACGGAGGGAGCGAGGCCCGATTTGTAGGCCTGAATGGAGAATTCGAGAAGGCAACCGGCGGCCGATCGTGGGCAATCAAGGCCCGCGCCCTTCTCGTTTCCCAAGAACACGAAGCGCTCCAACTTCCCCACTCTCCCAGAACACATTTATACGTTATGCAAAGCCGACCCACGTCTGTCGTTTTTCGCCGCCAATGGGAAAACAGAATGATTCACTCGATGACGCTTTCACTCTACCAAAAAACCGACTCGGCACGTGCTAGAGCCGACTCGACATCATGATGTGACAACTTGATGGCTGATACAGCTTGCGTCAGTAGGGAACATTTTCTCTCAGTACGCCAGACGACTAGAGATAAGCACAAAGCTAAGTGTTTAAATTATATTTTTTATCTTTTATATTGTAATCATCATACAAGTGCTTATTTTCAACAAAAATTTGCAAAAGATCATTTCAAAGAACGTATCAAACCTTAAGAAATTTTTTTTACAAACTAGTTACACAGTCTTCTTCCCGAGAAAAGAGCGATCGAAATGCACCGTCTCTGGCTACTCCCACACAAGTTCACAGCTTCCACGCTATACAACACAGGGTGTACCAGCGGTCGCTTTCCAAAAGGAACCAGGGCTCCAAGCGTTCCGGCACAGTGCTGTTCACTATGGATCACCTGACATTGGAGGACTGATTTGCTCTTAGAAAGGAAAACGACTACAAAACTGGTTGTAGATTAGTTTTTTCAAAATAATCATTTACTCTCAATCAACAAACCTACCCTTTCTGGTCAACAGGAAACTTCATTAAATTTACTGTTATCTTTCAGCAACAAGCTCCGTTCATGGAAAGGCATCTGCACAAGCCAGATCAGAACAAATGAAGATAAGTGTTCCTTCATACACACCGCATGTTTTCGTATTCAAATTCTCCTTATACAAATCTTTTCAAAAGATTTCTTGTGAACTGCTTCAAAGTACGTTCAAACAACATCCTCTATCATGAAAAATTTTTCTTTTGTCAATCACACAGTCTTTTCTCCTAACAGAAAACAATCAGCATGCACTGTCTCTTGTCTATTCCCGCTACGTGTTAACAGCTCTTCACTACACAACACAGGGGCTACTAGCGGTCACTTTCCAACGGTAATAGGGCCCTAAGTGTTCCGGCACTGCGCTGTTCACTCTAGGTCACCTAACACCTGAGGACTGATTCACTCTATAGGACGAAAACTGACTACATTGACCAAACAAATCTATTTCTCGAACGCGTCATAAAAATTCAAGCTATTCTCAAAAGCTTTTTTGTCACCTCTGGAAAGCTTTTTTCCAAAATCTTTCATACATTTCATCTGGATTTTTGTAGAAACAGAGATGGTCACCAAGCTCAGCCAAATGCTTGGGGACTCGAACAAAGGGCGATGAACAGAAGACTCCACACATTAAATGCCTTCGGACTACTATGCTAAGGACTGGTTTCACAGTGAAGCTGTTCCAACCCACCACAACGAAGTCTTTTCAAACCACACGGTTCACCGGCGAAGGCCGGGGACATGCCAATGATACCGGTTATTCTGGCGCGCAAATAGCGAAGATATTTGTTGGATTTTTATTCTTACAACCATGGTCTCGCGGCCTCGATGGGGAGCCGTCTGTCGATTATGGCTAACCGGCAGTCTACCACGGGATACCCCACGGTAGTAGATTTTCGGTAAGGGCACATTAAGATCCACGATCCGGATGTGAGAAGCAAGACAAACAACCAAGACAAGGGTTTATCCAGGTTCAGGCCACTCGGAAGCGTAATACCCTACGTCCTGCTTCTCGGGTTATGCTGTATGATCAAGTACCTGAGTACAATGAAGGGGCTAAGCTCTCTAGATCTAGGATGCCAGAGATTAGATCAGATGCATTCTAGGGGGGTCCTTGGCTGCTTTATGTAGCCGAGCGGACAAGGTTACATGTACAGAGGTCGGTTACATTACGTCGTGTCCTATGAGGACTCAATCTAACCTAACCGACTAAGTCTACTTGCAGGCCAAGTATCGTCATGCGCGATCCACCTCCTGGTCGGCTGCGGACCATGGCTTCGTCTTGTCGTCCAGCCCACCAGCCTGGTCGGCGATGGACTGTACTCCGTCTTGTCATCCTGCCCACCAGCCTGGTCGGTAATGGGCCGGACTCCGTCTGGTCTGGGCCGTCTTGCCGAGCAGCCCTGAAACTGTCTATGCGGGTATATGGGGTATATACCCCCACAGCTAGTCCCCGAGCACCATTTATCTTGAGGGAGTCATCGTCTTTGACTTGTGCCGAGCAGTGTAGATGCGGACCAGGTAATGCCAACCAGTGAAGACGCTGACCTCGTAGCACCAACCAGCCAGACGCTAGCCTCGTGGCGCAAAGCACCTTTGTCCGAGCAGTCCGCTTCCTGACCACTACTTACGTCAGGGTAGATGATCTGTCAAAAGATGCATGATGCTCTTAAGAAAAAGAAAAATTCTTTTCACATCCTGAGACGTGGGCCCACGTTAACACGTGACAAGAAGTGTCACCGATATGTTGAACATGAACCAGCCACTAGGGTATCATCCAAAGTTGAAGACAAAACTATAGGCCCTAAGTCACCGTGAGGTGACGTGGGCCCACGTAGTCCCCAAGTTCGATAGAAGATAGTATATGTTGTATTGAACTTTTAAGAAAAAATTCAACTTGATGTGAGTAACAAAACAGATTCTGAACGGATCAGGAATGCTCCATCACGTTATCAGCAAACCGAGTCGTGTAAAAGAGGTCTACCCGGGAACTGGCATGCAGTCCCCAAGTTAACAAATGCGGCCCACCACCGTCGGAGAACTATGTAACAATTCTGACAAACGGGCCGATAAAATATCCAGCGAGGAAATAACCATCGGCCTCATGGGTAAAACTGAGCAGGTAAAAGTTAAGCCCATTTCACTGTAGCCCACTAGGGTTAAAGTGAGCGTTCACACAAGTCAGAGGGGGTCCAACCCTAGAAGTCAAGGCGATGTCATCCGAATAGTATAAATAGCAGCCACCGCCGGGGGGAAACGGTTCCGCGTCGTATTCATTTCAACGCAGCAACCTCCCACTCCCTCGAGCGCTTCGCATTTCTCCGCCGCCGCGCAAGAGAGAAAACCGCCGCCACTCGATCCGCCACCGTGCAATCCGTCTCTGGACGTCGGCATTGCGCAAGCCCGCCATGGTGAGGAGCGCCACCGTAGATCCAATCGCCGCCTCGCATGAGTCGGGCGGATCTAAAGTAACCACCACCTCCGCTCTCCGCCGCTTCGGTTCCACCAAGAAAGCTATGGCGAGGAAGGGGAGCAAGAAGGCAGGGAATGGATCTGAGGCGCCGGCCCGCGGGCCTCAATGGGTTCTATCCGAATCCACGAGGGAATCACTGCAGGCGCTCGTCGACGAGGGGTTTCTGCCGTCGTCGGAGCTGGGAGTCTGGCGCGAGCCATGAGGTGAGGACGAACCCCGACCTGAAGATGGGGAATTTGTTGTGTTCGAGGATTTCGTGCCTCGCGGGTTGGGGCAACCGGTGAATGGATTCCTTCGGGATCTATGCATATGGTGGGCAATTTCCATCTGCAACCTGGACCCCAACTTCATCTTATCCATTGCAATTTTTATCGCTTTTTGTGAAATGTTCCTGGGCATTCGCCCCCCACTTCAATTTGTTCTGCTACTTCTTCATTTTGCGGAAGAAGGGGGAAACTGGGGGATCCCAGGTCGCCGGTGGTTGCTACATCCAGCTCCGGGATGGCTTAGCCGCCTCCTGGTTGGGCAGCAAGTACGGGTCCGCCTCCAAGGGATGGAACAAACGCTGGTTCTTCATGAGCCAGGACGTGATTGGGAGGCGCATGCCCTGTGATGTCAACCAGATCCCGGAGGCCAACCCTCGGTGGTCGGAGCAGCCCAGTGTTGACTAAATAGGCCAAGTGAAGGAGCTTCTGGCACTGATTGACAATAAATCAGTGAACGGAGCACTAGTGTCTGCACTCTGGCTGGGCCGGAGGGTGCAACCCTGCAAGGAATGAACCAACCCGCTGTATTCTTACAGTGGTTTGTCAGATCCTGCTCGGGAAATGGCCACCAAACCGCCGATGGGCTGGGTAAACCAGAAGCTGGCTGCTCTGTTTGAAAAGTATAATGAGAAGACTGCTTTTCCAGAGAACAGGGCACTGCCGTACAAGCTTGGCAACCTACCACCAGAGGTAATTCTCTTACTATGTTTATAAATTTCAATACTTGAATACCCAAAAAATAATTGCTATGATCTGACTGTAAGACATTGTTCGAACAGGATCGCAACGTTTTCTTTTCTGCAGTACCGGTTGAGCAGTGGCCAGAACGTGAGGCCCTGCAAAGTCAGCACCGTTGACAATGGACCACTGACCAGTACGAGGTTGAAGACCTCAGTCCTGATGATGATGATGATGATGTGGTGGAACCACCCACCGGGGAGCAGTGACATGCGGCGGGCAAGCACACTATGTCCGCTGCGACCCCAAAGAAGAAGAAGCCGACCACCCTGGGCACCGGAGGCAAGCTGAAGCTTGATGATGAGGGTGGTGGCAGCACTAAGAGGGCGGCCCCAGATAGCCCTGGGTCCTCCGACTCCGAGGACTACGCAACGTTGGCCGAGCGCTAGCGGAAGCGTTAGGCCCAGGCCGGCGACAGTGGTGGATCGTCGAAGCCACCCCAGTCGGGGACCCGGAGGTCGTCGAGGAGGACACCGCCGACCACCGCCATGCCAGGACCTACGCCCTCCGGTGCTCGGGGGGCACCGGCACCTCACGGTGCTACGGAGCAGGGTGCCGGGCAGTCCCCAGACCCGCATCGCGCGTCACCCGGACCAGTCCCCAAGCCAGCCGGCGGAGTAGGGACCGGAGGAGGAGCTCTGGGCAGCAGTGGAGGTCCTCAGTTTTGCGGAGGCTTTCGCCGGTAAGTACTTGTTATATAACATATGCTGTTATGTGTTTCCTTTAAGTCCTTGAATGACCCTGATATGCGTTGGCTACTTGCAGCCGTGCAGGCACTGCCACGGCCCAGAGCTCGATAGGCACGGCGGCAACTCCACCACCAGCTCCTGCACCAGTGCCAACAGGCGGAGAGCCTGAGCTTGGGGAGGCGGACGCTACTAGTGCCGCCACGCAGGCCGAGGAGAGGCCAGTGGGCGAGCAGGTGGAGAAGCGGATCATCCCAGCTGCTCGGCCGGAAGCTACCAGCCGTCCACCGCGCCCTGCGCCACGGCCAGCTGCTCCTAGTGCTCTGCCGCCGCCCGAGGAGGTTGAGGAGATCCCCGGGAGCCCCGAATGCCGTGCGATGACCTTCTGAAGCAGCGCATCCACATCACGAGGAAGTTAGGGAAAAACTTCACTACATATGAAGAAATCCCTGACGACGACCCCGAGGAGGGCATCAAGGATGCCGTGGAGGTGCTGCTCGACAGGATCCAGGTATGTAAAAGACCAAAGGGTTGTGAATAAGTATGTATAATGCAGTGTTTTGACTTGTTGTTCTCAGTCCCTGCAAGCCACCAGCTCCCAGCGCGGCCGGACCATTGAAAGGTTCGCGCCGACCACTGAGGAGTGCAAAGTCCTCCGGGAGGAGAAGGCCAATATGGAGGCCCAGGCTCAGGTCTATCAGGCCCGGCTGGAGGACCAGGAGGAGGACATCGCGGCTCTGTGGCAGCAGGTGAGAGAGATGGAGGCGGGCCAACAGGGTAAGTTGCCAAGCACTCACATCTTCAACAGAGCTATGGTATAGTATTTATGCATGAACTGTATTTGTAATAGGGCTGGAGCGCCAAGTCACTACAATGGAGGGAGAAGACCCATTACGTTGGAACAGTTGGATGCTGCGAAGAAGCAGGCTAAGGCGGACAGCGTGCAGATCGCCGAGCTGACCGGTAAGTTAGCAACGTTGGAGTTGCAAGTTGTCTGCCACATACTGGACTGACCAGAATGTGCTAACCAGCATTTGTGTTTGTGTAGAAATGAGGGATCGGCGCGTGACCCAATTCCAGGTGCTGGAGAACACTTGTGCTGCTCTTCAGGGGAAGATTGATACGATGACCGAGCATATCAAGCCAGTGCTGAGGGCCATCTTCCCTGAAGAGGAGCACCCGGCGGACCCGGTGGGCAACGCCGTGCTTGTAGCTGACCAGTGCCAGCGACTGTGGCCTGCTCTATAGGACTTTGTTGCTAGAGCTAGGCGCTAAGCAGTGGCAACCACCCTGGCTGTGGTCCGCTAAGCAGTTGCCCTCGGGATCGCGCCGGACCTTGATGAAGCCGTCGCCGAAGATCTCCGAACATCCTCCGCTCCTGCTTGTTAACACCAGAATTTGGTCAAGAATATGACAGGTGGACCCGCAGGGAGCAGGGAGAGTAATTCGGCAAATGCGTATGCGGTCGGCTAATTTCCGTGTATTCGGTAAACAATGAAGCGGTCGGTAACGGCTTCGTTTGAAGACGACAAAAGGGAAGATGAAGCGACCTGTAAAGGGAAGGAGTCGTGATAGTCAAGGACTCCGATTATGGATAGAGTTAGCGTGTCTGGTCTTTCCAATTTTGTTTAGATAGTTCGTAAGTGCTTAGGACTCATGTTACGTCCGGGTATAAATATAAACCCTCGACCATTGTAATAAGGGTTCACAACCAAATCAATACAACCGGCTACGCGCCACCCTTCGAGTCCTTTCAGTCGTGTCGTCGAGTTCTTCGAGAGGGCCAATCGATCCGTTGACCTCCGTAAGTCCCGGCAACCTTGTTATCATGTCTAGTATCATGCGGTGGATTTAGATAATGATGCAAGAAGTCTTGTTGCAATGCTTAGTATCATGCGGTGGATTTAAGCATTGAATCAAGAGGGTTCCATGTTAGTCATGAGTCGTGCGGCAGGCTAAGATTAGCTAGGAGCTAGTTACCAAAGTTTCTCTGATTAGGTCATGAGTCGTGCGGCAGGCTAAGATCTAAGCTTAGAGGCTAGTTATCGGCTCTTTTAGATTTGGCAAAATCTAATAGATTCATTAAGTTATCACGTGTTGCATGCTTTATTTAATGTTTAATTATTTGCAACACTCTTTTGCCCAATCTAGATTGATACTCTTTCGGCTTGTTGATCGTTCCTTTCATGCTTATTCAATATCGAGTAGATCAAGCTCATATAGCCGAATTAGATCGATTTAGATTGTTACATGTTGCGGGTTCATTCACGTTATATGTAGATAAGCCTTGACAGGACCGGGTACCGTGCGGCAGATGCAGGTCTTTGGGTTACTCTAGAGCTAGTCATCCGGTGGACTAGAGATCGGTTTAATCTGATAGGCTCCTTTTACATGTTGCTTGTTTGTTCCTTCTTCATGGACCCCGATTCGGCAATCTTGCCGATACGGTTATGCTTATACATGTAGCAAGTATCTATAGATCTGTTAGATAATTATATGCTTTTAGCTCTTTATTGCTAGATTGTATCATGCGGTGGATTGATCTAGTAGCAAGGAGTGGTGTAAATTCATAGTGAGTGGTATCATGCGGTGGATTAGCTTGCTTGGGTTTATGCTCGACGGGTTTATGAAGGCTAGACGTGCGTGCGTAGACTAGTTGGAGTAGCCTATGCATGTGTTGTTTAGTAGATTTATATTTATAAGTTACTTATTCTTAATTTTTAGTGCTTGATGATGCTTTAAACATGAGATGTAGTTTAATATGCTTTAATGATCTAATCTTGTTCAAACATGTCTTCATTTACCGTATTCGGCTAGTTTGTTCGTTTACATCGGTTATGTTACTTTAGCCGAATGAAGGCGCATCCTGTTGGCGAGATAGCTTCCATAGCTATGTGTCGTCGTAAGTGGCTTCAGGGCCGTAAAGATGGAACTGTCTGGTCTCACCAGCACGTTCCAGTTATGATCTTACCGTTTTATCCCTTGTCGATTTCCAGGTCAAATCGACTGGCACGCCACCGGATTCGACGCCGGCACCCGATTGAAGCTAGGCTTTCCGCTTTGCCGTGTGTGAGACGCGGGGTGGTCACATTTTGCGTCAACACACTTTTTGGCACGCCCGGTGGGACAACTTCTCAATATAAGATGGGATCGGAAATTGACAAAGTCACGTTCGAACGTGACCATGGACGAGCCGCCGCGAGCAACGCGAGATGGTGGAGCAAGCAATGGAACAATTTCATCGAAATGTCGATGTCCTTTTCCAAGAACAAGAGTGGCAAAGTGATGATCAAGCAAGCACCGCCACGAGTTCTTCTCGCCGGGTCGATCGATCGATGTTACCGACGAAGAAGAGATGCGAGAGGGTAGTTGGAGCCATCTACAAAGCTGTAGGAGACACTATGTTGAATCACAACACGGCTTTTCGGGCACCTTCCGCAAAATCATGGCTGAAACTTTTGGTCCGGCGGTTGACAAACGATTTGAAGCAAGATTTGGAGAGCTTGCTGGGCCGTGTACTTCAACACTCGGCAATCTTCGGGGAAGTTAAGCTGGAGGAGAGGAGATAATCGGTACAAGCAAAGATGGAGCTATTCATGATGGAAAAGAGAAGCCTCCCGTGACCGAGCAGCAAACTCATGGTCGTAGCTTTTGGTGCGACAACGAGATATACAGGTCGCTTATAAGATTTCTCCAAGAGTAGCAAACAGATTGCGAGAAGAGTGTCTATGGAGATGGGTATAGTGAATTCACTGACACGGTGCTCTGGATGCTTTGCCGAATCCGGGATACGGGGAGTGCATCGGGAGTGCCTTCTAGGAGACAGGGAGCAAAAGATACAAATGATGAGCTCCTAAGCGAATGGCGATATGATGCGAATCAATTCGGCCCGAAACCAAAGCATCGACATATGCATACAAATCTCCTTTCCCGAGAATGGTACAATAGGGTAGCTCTTCCACCAAGAGTTAAACCACCAACGGATTTGACCAAGTTCTCTCGGTCGAGGATGATACCAGTACCATTGAGCATGTCGGTAGATATCCGATGCAACTTGGAGAAGCCGCTGGCGATGAAGCTTGGAGGATCGAGATATTTTCCTATGTCTCCCGACTGGGCCGGCTTTCACATGGTTTGCATCGCAGCCGGCCAATTCCATTGGTACATGGGCGGAATTGGAGCAAAAGTTCCATTCGTACTTTTATACAGAACCAATGAGAAGAAGATGGTTGATCGTGGTCTATGAGGATGAAAAACTGCGAGACACCAATGGAGTATCTCCGCAGATTCGAGAGAAGCAAAGAACATGTGCTATTCTCGACTATTCCCGATGATCAGCTTGCACAATTGGTCATTGCGGGCATGTCGCCACATATTAGAGACAAGCTATTCGGCATGGAGTTTGAAGATCTTGGACAGCTTGCACAAAAGCCGACAAAGCAATGAGCAATCAAGCCCAAGGGTTCGAAGAGATGCTCGTTTTCGAAGAAAAACGGTAACCGTTGATATGTATCGGGATTTACGGAGGAAGCATCGAATATGAAGATGAAGATGAAGTAGCTGCTGCAGAGTTGACCTGGACAAAAGAGCCTACTTTGGTCGGTCATCGATGGGTAAAGCGAGAAAGGATCTTATGATTTTGATGT
Organism: Themeda triandra; assembly: GCA_018135685.1. Classification (NCBI taxonomy): domain Eukaryota; kingdom Viridiplantae; phylum Streptophyta; class Magnoliopsida; order Poales; family Poaceae; genus Themeda; species Themeda triandra. The sequence continues at coordinate 30,749 of JAENPR010002246.1, forward strand.
CAAGAAAGCGAGATAAGCTCTTTTTGTATCGGGTCCAAGAAGGACGCGTTAAGCCGAGAAGGACATCCTATCTTTGCGCCTGAAGGAGTAAAGGACAAGAAATACCGTGGATTTCATGATACAAACTCTCATCATATCAATGATTGCCGAGTGTTCGAGTAAAAATTCGAAGGCTATTCAAGATGGACACTTGAGATTTGATGGCAAGATGAAAGTAGACAAAAACCCATTCCCTCAGAACATGGTCTCTTTCTCTATAGGCATGGTTGATGCCAGTGAGTCCAAGGAAAAGGGAAAGATGAAGGTTCTGACATCTGAAAGAGCCAAAGAGATTGGTTCTGTTGACCCTAATCGGCAAGTTACCAAGGAGGAAGTGCAACAAGCGCAGTTCAAGAATAGCCGAACGAGAAGGGTCAAACTTCGAGATGCGGCCTAAGGGAAATTGCCGAATACACGCTGATCCGAAGCGCGGGGTTACTGAGCACGACACTTATTGAATAAGTGGCAATGGGAAAAGAAGATGGAGTATGATGAGGAACAGAAGTACATTGAGGAAGAGCGCAGTTCATGGCGTAACGTCGGAGATATGAAGCGAAGTGCGCCAAAGGGAACAAGAAGAATACGGGGAGAGAGCAAGAGCAATCTCATTGGAATTGTTCCTTCTTCATTACTCGTTGGAATGAAGGCTTGAAATTGCCTCCGTAAACAATTGCCCCGAATGCGGTGATCAATATTCGAGTACAGGCAATCTCGAGTCAACCGTCCCGTTCATGATAGACTTGGGATGAAAGTTCCGAGAACGATCGGCGCCTAAAAATAGACAGTTTTGATGGATATCGAGAGGAAAAGATTTGCGAGACCAAACATGGGCTCACGGTAGTGTCCCTACTACGGAAGAGAGCTCCTACGAGATGGCAAAAAGGTCAATGGTGTCCTCCCGATGCGAAAAAGCCGGAAGAGAAGAGTTCGGCGTTTGAGAAATCAAGAGATGAAGCAGGAAATAGCCGAAAAGAAGCCAAGTATGGCGTCCTAAGAAAAAGGATGGTGGACGGGGCCCATCGGCTAATACTAACATGGTGTTCTTCATTCCATTAGAGTTTAAAGCTCCCGAAGACCAAGAAGTGCAAGATGAGGTATATTGATTTTGATGAGACCGAATGCCGAGACCGATGGCTCAACTTGTGTTGACTCGGCAAGCAATCTTTGATAAGCCGGTTAAAAATCGTCATCGAAACCATTGTACTTGAAGGGATATGTCAATGGCAAGCCTTTAACTAAGATGCTTGTTGATGGAGGGGCTGCTATCAATATTATGCCCTATGCTACTTTCAGGGAAACTTGGTATGACAAATGAAGATTTGCTGCTGAGGCCCGACATGATCCTTAGAGATTTTTTGGCAATGCTTCGATACTCGTGGAGCAAGTACATGTGGAGCCGATGATTGGATCCAAGACCTTGATCACTACCTTCTTTGTCATTGATGGCAAGGGGGCATATAGCATACTTCCGGGAAGGGATTGGATCCATGCTAATTCTTGTATACCCTCAACTATGCATCAAATCCTTATTCGGTGGGTAGGAGATGATGTAGAAGTTGTTCAGCTGATGATTCAAAGTGAGTGTTGCCACTTCGAGCACGCTTATTGGGAGTATGATGGACTAGATTGCCTTTCGGGTAAGGTATGGAAAGAAGGTCCTGTCAATGTGTTCGACGGGGATCAACGGCCGATCCAAGCGGTCGGCTCGACAAGAACTTTTAATGGGCAATCCAATCGATGGCAACAAAGGCAACCGGGTCGTGGTTTCATGTCGGCCGACAAATTAGAAGAAATCAATGTTGGTGATAGCACAAAGTCAAGGCCGATGTATATCGGTGCAAATTTAGACCCGAATATAAATTGGAGTTAATAGAGTTGCTTTGAATGAGTTCAAAGATTGTTTTGCTTGGGATTACACGAGAGATGCCTGGGTTGGATCGATCAATTGTTGAGCATAAGTTGCCTATAAAACCTGGATTTCGTCCTTTCAAACAACCTCCACGGAAAATCTATAAAGAGGAGGTGTTGGCCGATGTAAAGAAAGAGATTGAGAGATTAATTGAAGCAAACTTTATTCGGCCATGCGGTATGCGAATGGATTTCAAATATAGTACTGTCTACAAGAAGAATGGAAAGATGAGGGTATGCATAGATTTGAGAGATCTCAACAAAGCTACTCCAATGGATGGATACCCAATGCCGTTGCCGATTTATTAGTGGATGCCGACCAGGTTATGAAGTTATCAGTTTTATGGATGGCAATGCTGGCTACAATCAAATTTTCATGGCGTTGAAGATATTGCAAAGGCGCATTCGAGATGTCCTGGTCACATTGGATTGTTTGAGTGGATAGTGATGACATTTGGATTGAAGAATCTTTGGTGCAACTTATCGAGAGAGCCATGAACTATATCTTTCATGAGTTAATCGGCAAGATTGTAGAAATTTATATTGATGATGTAGTAGTCAAATCCGGAGACCATAAAGGACATTTAGCCGATTTAAGGAAGACTTTGGAGTGCACAAGGAGACATGGCTTAAAGATGAATCCAAACAAGTGTGCTTTTGGAGTCTCGGTGGTGAGTTTTTAGGGTTCTTGATTCACAAAGGAGGGATAGAAGTTGGAAAAAAGAGCATGGAGGCAATAGACAAAGTTGTGCCCCCAACTAACCTTACAGAATTGCAATCATTCTTTGGGCAAGGTCAATTTCGTGAGAAGATTCATATCCAATTTATCAGAAAGAGTGTTGCCTTTCTCTCCATTGTTGAAGCTCAAGAAAGATCAGAAATTTGTGCTGGGGTGACATACTGACAAAAGGCTTTTGATGAAATCAAGCAATATATGAAGGCACCGCCGATGTTGGTACCTCCACAACTTGAGAAGCCTTTCAAGTTTGTATGTGGCGGCCGATAGCCTAACAATAGGATCGGCCCTTATGCAAGAGTTTGATGGAAAAGAGAGAGTAATAGCTTACCTTAGCCGAAAACTGTTAGATCCTGAAACAAGGTATTCGGCTATAGAAAAGCTCGTTTGTGTGTTTATTACTCATGCACCAAATTTCGGCACTATTTGTTAAATGCCGAATGTGTGGTTATATCTAGTTTTGATGTAATTAAACACATGTTGTCAATGCCGATTTTAAGTGGGAGAATCGGCAAATGGGTATTAGCAGCGTCGAGTTTAATTTAAAGTATGAGTCGGCAAAAGCAGTGAAAGGACGGGCAATTGCCGATTTTATTACTCAACATCGTGATTTATCTGTTGATATGATTAACATTGCCCCATGGGTATTATTTTTTGATGGATCATCATGTGACAAAGGTGGTGGTGCTTGGTATTCTTTTGATATCCCCACGTGGAAAGATATTTGAGTTTGCTTTTTCAATTGAATATCCTGTCACTAACAACCAAGCGAGTATGAGGCTTTGCTTAGAGGGCTTTGTTGGTAGAACCGAAAAATTTATTCTTTGTTGAGGTATTTGGTGATTGAATTGGTAATCAATCGGTTGACAGGACAATATGAATGCAAAAATGATGTCTTGCAAGGGTACCATGAACAATGTAGGGAACTTTCGAAAAGTTTTTCAGTAGTTACTTTGCATCATATACCCGAGAGAGCACAATGGAGAAGCAAATAAATTAGCTCAAGCGCATACGGATATCGGGAAAATCATGAAGTCTATACGACGAGAAGAAGGTGTTTTCAATTCGATCGAGATAAGTAATGACTGGAGAAGTGACATTATCAACTATCTCGAAAGATCCATCTCGAGAGTTTCCGGAGGCTCGGGTATAAGGCATTTAAATTTGTGCTTCTTGATGATCGGTTGTACCACAAGTCTATAGATGGAGTGTTGCTCAAATGCTTGAGCCAAGAAGAAGCTAAGAAGATTATGTTTGAAGTCCATGAAGGAGCTTGTGGTGCACATCATCTACTTACCGAATGAAATGGATAATAAGGAGGACAGGGTACTTTTGGCCGACTATGTTGGAGGATTGCTTTGAATATTACAAAGGGTGTCGAGATTGTCGAGATATTTGGTAATGTTCGAGAGAGCACTGCATCTCGTTCGAATCCGATAATTAAACCTTGGCCGTTCGAGAGGATGGGGTATAGATTTAATTGGAATGAGATCAATCCTCCATCTAGCAAAGGACACAAGTTTGTGTTGCTAGCAACATGATTATTTCACCAAGTGGGTTGAAGCTATCCCTTTGAAAAAGGTCACATCGAGAAAATATGATCGGTTTTGTCAAGGAACATATAATTCATAGGTTTGGGATTCCATGAGACCATTACAACCGATCGGGGACTCAGTTCACTTCTTGAGTTTTGTGATTTTGCCGAAAACATGGGGATAAGGCTGTATAATTCTTCTCCTTATTATGCACAAGCCAATGGCCAAGCGAGGCGTCAAATAAGATCATGATCAAAATTATTCGAGAAGAAAATCGATGAGAAGCCAAGGAGATGGCACCTGGTCCTTAATGAAGCATTGTGGGCTTACCGAATGGCTTGTCATGGGTCCACACAAGCATCTCCATATGAGTTGGTTTATGGACATAATCTTTGTGATGCCTTGGGAGTTGCAATCGGGATCAAGGAGAGTTGAGTTACAAAAAGGACTGACGAGAAAAAGATTATAAGGATCGATGATGGATGAGTTAGAAGATTTGCATTTGATTCGTCTTAAGGCCTTGGAGAATATTGAGAAGAATAAAATACGTGTTGCCAAGTACTACAACAAGAGAGTTAAGATTAAGCAATTTGCGAAGGAGAATTGGTTTGGAAAACAATATTGCCAATTGGTACCAAAGACAGAATATTCGGCAAGTGGTCTCCGAATTGGGAAGGACCTTTTCGGGTTGTCGGTTGTGCACCGGCAATGCGTATATATTAAAAACGCTGTTTGGAGAGGAACTTACTAGAGCCATCAATGGCGAGATACCTTAAGAAGTTTTTTCCAAGTATCGAAGTTGGATCTTAATTGTGATTATGACGTAAGCGTGGTATAGCCGATTGAATAAAATCGCCTTCGAGTAAAGGAAAGAGGTTGGAAAGAAATAACCGATAATATTATCGCCTCTAGTGGAGAGATAGCCGATATCGTGTGTATCGTCTTGAGAACAAAAATAGCCGATACGGTTGTATCGCCTTTAGTCGATTTTTTTAAAAGTATAAGTGAGCAGTTTGATCTTACCTCTCGGTGATAGGTTTATCGGGAGAAGATAAAGGGAATTGAAGTGCTACACTACAAACCGTCAAATCGTGGAACAGGATCGAGATCTAATCGGCTAAGGCGATGTCACGCGATTCGGGAGATTTCGTTCGGAAGAATGTTGCGATCAAGTTCTAGCTAAGGGAAAAATTTGCGAAAAGCAAATGCAACGAGATAAACACCATCACGAGATAAGCAAGATCAAGCCGACGGCCAACATTCTTCATTTAAGTTTTATTTACAACCCGCGCCAATCCTAATACAAGCTACTCCTCTTCATTGGTGAAGAGCTTGTTGAGGACGGACACAGGTTGGTGGCGTTGGCCATGGCCTCGGCGTGGTCGTCGTACGCCCCCAGGAGGCCCTCGATGCCGTCGACCTCATGGGGAAGCCCGTCCGGAAGCCGGTCCCGCATCGTAGTGTAGTCGTCCCGGTCCGGGACGACATGCCCGCCGGCCGAGCGCGGTGCCGAGGCGCACGCCATGAAGAGCAACCTGATCGACGACCGAGGCACCGCCTCTAGGCGATCCTCCGGCGTCGCCCCGGGCGTTCACGTGGTTGGCCGCCGCCGCCGCCGCCACCTTCAAGCGGTCCGGCTCCGCGGTGAGGTCTCGCAAAGAAAAGGATTAAGATGGATCAGTGAGCAGACGAATCGGGAAGAACGGGGATCGAAAGGCAATCAGCAAAGAGCAAATACTGGTGATGGCCTCGCTCATCTGCCGGCAGTTGTCCTTCAACTCCGAGCGATCCCGAACTTCTTGGTTTCTTCACCAAGAAGCTCCATCGCCTCATCCCGCTCGCGGCGGTACGCGGCGGCGTCATAGCGGCCGTACGGCGGGATCTCCTCGTCGTTCCTCTCCCATATGGGAACGTACGAGGCCGACCCGATGAGGCCGGCCGAAGCCAGTGCGGAGAGCCGGGAGCGAGAGCCGGGCCGGAGCCGGGAGCAGCGGGGCGAGGCGTCGAACGCCGCGGCCGGCGCGAAGCGCCATTGGCCGGTGCTGATCCTCGCCGTCCTACAAACGGGGGTGCAATCAAAATCGGCTAAATCAGAAAAATCACGGACAAGATGAGGAGATTGTCTCTACCGCGAGGCACGACGGCCACGACGGCCGCTTCCCTCCGCCGCGTCCGCCACGGGAGCGGGAGCGGGAGCGGAAGAAGCAGTGTGGGTGCCAGCCCGGGCGACCCGCCTCCGGATGTTGGCGACGTAGTCGCCGGTGTTCCCAGTAACCCTGAAACAGATCGAGAAGATGAACAACCGCAAGGGGGCAGAAATTCAGATCGGGTAAAAATTATCAAAAACAGCACAGCTCAAGGGGTTGAAGATTTCACCGCCGGCGCAGGTTGCTGCTGCCCTCTGCCTCGTCCTGGGCAGGACGCTTGTTGCGATCTCCGCCGCTCGCCATGGATGGTGGTGGGGGTTTCTTGGAGCTTGAAGGCGAAGAGGAAGTGGAAGAGATTGAGGATGATGGCAACTGCTTGTGCTTGTGTGATGATGGTGGGAGCCGACTGGTCCTATTTATGAACAGGGGAGCCGTGGCGAGGCTAGCGGGAAAGCCAAACGACGAGATAGGGTTTTCCACACTTATGGGCCTATGTTGAGTTGGGCCGAGCCCATCACCACTGGCGATTCAGTTACCCATACGCTCGGTCGGCAAAATAGCTGATGAAAGCTATTCGGCTAAAGCAAACACTTGGAACCTACGGCGGTTATGTTCGGCTGATTTGCACAGGTGAAAGTATAATCACATTCAAGAGCACCGAATGATACGAAGCGAGAGAAGAAAGAGAAAAACAAAATATTAAATCGGGAGGAAATAAATTACCGAATGCAATGCATTCGAGCATAATGTTTACATGTATCATCATACAAGCCGAAGTTTACACATTCGGATAAGAGCGATGGTGTTGAGCATCGGCCTTGATTTTATTAACTTCATCAAGGGCTCTTTTATCTTCAACTTGAGCTTTGGATCTGCTGCAATCTACCCTCGATTTGCTTGGTCTCTTTGATAAGAGAGCTTATCTTGGTCTTGGCCGAGTCAATGGGTGGCGAGATTGGCAAGTTTGGCTTCATGAGATTGAATGTTGGCATCCAATTGAGCCAACTGGGCTGCGTCTAGTCCTCTCATCTTTCATGCTCTGCAACTCCGGCTCCAAGGTGTCCCGAGACTGTTTGGCTGATTTAAATTCAGAGTAGAGCTCTTTAACCTGCTGTTTTCTGGTTGCCTTGCCAGTCTCTAAGATGGCCTTGTCAGATATGTTCTTATATGCTCTCTTGACAACGACAAAGTGGTCGTCAAGATGAGACAAAGCGTTTATAGCATCCTTGAGGTCAGAAGGGAGCTCTTGGCCAAGTGGCTCTGCTATTTCCCTTATTTTGTCAGATTCTCGAGTCAGGTCAACGATATCTCTCTCCAAGAATGAGATTATGGCCTTCAGCTTAACTTGATCCTCTGATGATAGTTGCCGACTGGAGGAGACTTCGTCGTCATCGGCAAACTCTTCGGCAATAAGAGAAAAGCTAGTCTGTTGGAGAGCGTGCCACGATAACGGGAGGAGAATTTATTCTTGGCCAAGAATGACTTAGTTCAAATAGGGAATGATTGAGGAAAAGATCAAGATAATACCTCTTCGACAAGGACTTGATCAGTAGCATCAAGACTTTGAGTGACTAATGCAGTTGCCACCTCAAGGTTAGCAGTGTCATGGCTTGTTGATGCATCTTGGATTGCCGAAGGAGTTAAATCTGGTATATCTTGGAGAAGAATTTTCTCTGTTGCTTCTCCTGATTGATGAGGAAGAGTTTCTGCTTCTCTTTGTCCAGTGCTCTGGTGAGGGGGATTTTTCTCTGCTCCTCCCTGATTACCTGATTGTTCATCAGCCTGATGAGAAGGGATCTCTTCTGCTACTTTTCCTTGTTCACCTGCTTGATCACTCCGCCCGATGAGGAGAAGTTTCTTTGTTCTTTGTTGATTATCGAATAAGATAAGATAAGTTTGGTGTGTGAATGAAAAGATGAAAGTAACAAATATGAGAACATACCGGGATTGCTAGCGAGTCATTGGCATTTGCTTGGCCAATAGAAGTATCGGGGAGTTATCCGGGATCACCACCCCGTCGGGACTTTGAGGATTGGCTGTATCTATTAAGAGAAAGTGATGAGTGCAAATACATTTACGGGTGGAAAATAAGAAATCAAAAAGCATTCATACGAGGGAGTGGCTTAGCTTTCTTTGATCTTGTTTTCTTGGGAACTGTGAGTGTCCTTGATAGGGGAAGTAGGAATTTTTCTTTTAAGGTCCTTCAAGAGCACTTTGTATCATCGGCGGGAATTTTGTTGAATACGACAAACTTGGAGCATCATGCCCCGGAGCAAAGACGAGGGCCGGGTTGCCAATATTGGACTTCGGAGGACTTGGAGGAGCAATGTCCGCTTAAAAGATGATTAGAAACAAAACGAAACGTGAAGTAAAAGGTAGCCATAAGCATGTACCTCATCATCGAAGAGAATGAGGGCATCAAGACTTGGCATAAAGGATGGACTTGTGCTCGAAAATATGAGAATGCCACCCCTCGCCAGAGGTTGAATGAAGGATGAACAGCTTCAATTATCACTAGAGGATTGGGTTCATATACCGGAAGCTTGCATCCAAGATTGAAAACTTTATTGGCCTCGATCTTGTTCAAAGCAATGACTCCCTAGGCCTCGATGATACTTGAGAAATATGGCCTTGGGGGCAATTGACCAAGTCCAAAGCGCACGGCAACCATGTTTGGATTATAAAATTCATAAGTTGAACTTATCAACCGGCCATGATGAAATTCTCGGCAAGGCACGGGGTTTGATGAAGGAATTGTAGATGTCCTTAGAATCATCATCTATGCATTGACTCATAGCTAAATCTGCGAGGGGAAGTGTCAAATTTTCATTCTCTCGGTAGGGGAACCAGAGCACATGGTTGAATCCCTTGTAGAAGATCTTGAAAAGATGGCCCGAGGTCCAAGTCAATGGTGATTGAAGATGCGGCTTCTCCATATGTCACACGGGACTTGTATCTCGGGATCTTCACCTTGAGCATAGTTGATTGAAGGAAAATTCAGGTTGTGGAGATCACGAAACAATCGATGCATATATAGTTGCAACCACATTTGAAGAAGCCACCATGGTCCATTAACACGGGAAATTTCACCTTGATTCCTCATTTGGACGGTGATTTGATGCATCATGTGGTAGAATGCTCCCATGAGATATTTGCCCAAAGGAATCGGCTTGCTGCGGCCAATTCTTCAGCCATCACTATGTGATTCGAGTGGGCTCATTGGATTTGCCACGAGAAGATGAATCGCATAACCACATGTTCATAAAGGCCCTATATTCTTTATCGACACGGGGCCAGTTGAAGCATAAGTCTGAACATACTTGGCCCAACCTCCTCCTGATTTAACTGCCTTCTGTGAGCTAGTGCTTTTGTATTTGAAGGGGTAGGTTGGTTTGGTGATATTCAGACCCGTCATCATGAAAATGTCTGATAGAGTAACTGACATTGGGCCATGACCGAAGACAAATGCATTGATAGCATCGGACCAAAAGTGGGAAGCGGCTATCAAGAGGAGTCATTTCTCGGCATTTCGGCTAAAGAAAGCTCCAGACGTTGATCTTGAATGTCTTGAGATTCCCGAAATCGCTATTCTGGATTGCATCCTACGGTACCAATCGCGCCATCCTGTGATTGAAGGGAGGGGCCGGGTCTTGAAAGTGTTTGGCCATCTATTTGAAGGGGCAATCCTAGATTTAAATGGGATCCTCAAAGTTTCCCTTTCAATAAAATCCCTCGAATTGGGGTCTCCCATCGGACCAAGAAAAAATGATCCAGGACACGCAAGATTGGAGATTAAGATCTCATTCTTCATTTCCTTCAAGAAGAAATTGAAGTGAATGGATCAAAGAAGTGCGTACGAGAACCGATTTAAGAAAATTGCCGAATAGGAAAAGGTAGGGTTACCTCTAGAAACTCTTCTTGGGTTCCTGTTGCCATGATGGAGCCGGTTGAAGTGTCCATCGCCATTGAAGACAGCGGCGAGCACGGATCTCGAGGTGGCGGCTGCGGGCGGCGTGGTGGTGATGACCTAGGCGGAAGGCGCACGAGTCAATTTCAAAATAAAATCCTTTTATCTCGAAATTGAGGGGGCATGTGTTAACACCAGAATTTGGTCAAGAATATGACGGTGGACCCGCGGGGAGCGGGGAGAGTAATTCGGCAAATGCGTATGCGGTCGGCTAATTTCCGTGTATTCGGTAAACAATGAAGCGGTCGGTAACGGCTTCGTTTGAAGACGACAAAAGGGAAGATGAAGCGACCGAGAAAGGGAAGGAGTCGTGATAGTCAAGGACTCCGATTATGGATAGAGTTAGCGTGTCTGGTCTTTCCAATTTTGTTTAGATAGTTCGTAAGTGCTTAGGACTCATGTTCTGTCCAGGGTATAAATATAAACCCTCGACCATTGTAATAAGGGTTCACAACCAAATCAATACAACCGGCTACGCGCCACCCTTCGAGTCCTTTCAGTCGTGTCGTCGAGTTCTTCGAGAGGGCCAATCGATCCGTTGACCTCCGTAAGTCCCGGCAACCTTGTTATCATGTCTAGTATCATGCGGTGGATTTAGATAATGATGCAAGAAGTCTTGTTGCAATGCTTAGTATCATGCGGTGGATTTAAGCATTGAATCAAGAGGGTTCCATGTTAGTCATGAGTCGTGCGGCGGGCTAAGATTAGCTAGGAGCTAGTTACCAAAGTTTCTCGATTAGGTCATGAGTCGTGCGGCAGGCTAAGATCTAAGCTTAGAGGCTAGTTATCGGCTCTTTTAGATTTGGCAAAATCTAATAGATTCATTAAGTTATCACGTGTTGCATGCTTTATTTAATGTTTAATTATTTGCAACACTCTTTTGCCCAATCTAGATTGATACTCTTTCGGCTTGTTGATCGTTCCTTTCATGCTTATTCAATATCGAGTAGATCAAGCTCATATAGCCGAATTAGATCGATCTAGATTGTTACATGTTGCGGGTTCATTCACGTTATATGTAGATAAGCCTTGGGGACCGGGTACCGTATGCGTATGCGAGTCTTTGGGTTACTCTAGAGCTAGTCATCCGGTGGACTAGAGATCGGTTTAATCGATAGGCTCCTTTTACATGTTGCTTGTTTGTTCCTTCTTCATGGACCCCGATTCGGCAATCTTGCCGATACGGTTATGCTTATACATGTAGCAAGTATCTATAGATCTGTTAGATAATTATATGCTTTTAGCTCTTTATTGCTAGATTGTATCATGCGGTGGATTGATCTAGTAGCAAGGAGTGGTGTAAATTCATAGTGAGTGGTATCATGCGGTGGATTAGCTTGCTTGGGTTTATGCTCGACGGGTTTATGAAGGCTAGACGTGCGGCGAGACTAGTTGGAGTAGCCTATGCATGTGTTGTTTAGTAGATTTATATTTATAAGTTACTTATTCTTAATTTTTAGTGCTTGATGATGCTTTAAACATGAGATGTAGTTTAATATGCTTTAATGATCTAATCTTGTTCAAACATGTCTTCATTTACGTATTCGGCTAGTTTGTTGTTTACATCGGTTATGTTACTTTAGCCGAATGAACCGCATCCCGTTGCGAGATAGCTTCCATAGCTATGTGTCGTCGTAAGTGGCTTCGGGCCGTAAAGATGGAAGCTGTCTGGTCTCACCCAAAGACGTTCCAGTTATGATCTTACCGTTTTATCCCTTGTCGATTTCCCAGGTCAAATCGGCGGCACGCCACGGATTCGGACGCCGGGCACCCGATTGAAGCTAGGCTTTCCGGCTTCTTGTGTGTGAGACGCTTGGTGGTCACATTTTGCGTCAACACCGCTGCTGCCGGCTGGTTGAAGACATGATCCTAATAGAAGATCTGCAGCGTGTGATGGTGGTCGGTAGGGCCTAAAAACAATGTTTATTTTGTGTTAAACATTTGTTTATAAGTTGTGCCGAGCACGGGGTGCTCAAAAACTTTTAAGGCCGTTTGAGATGCGAGACAAAGTAGGCATGCTTAAGCGGGTGAAAAGCATTTTGCTGTTTTATTGCTTGCTATATTATGCATATGGTGGTGCATAGCTCTAGTTTTTAGAAAAAATACGTCGACAGATAAGTTTTGTTCCTGCTCTTGAAGCGATTAACTCTATCGAGTGACAAAGGGACGCACTAGTGAACAACGCGGTATGCCAGGATCAGTAGGTACGATCCTAAGTACCTTTAGAGAGCGACTGCTGGATCTCCTAGCGCCGTATAGCGTGGAGCTGTAGCACATCGACAGAGGACCGAGACACAGTGCCTTGTCGAATTGTTCTCGGCGAGCAAGATACAAAGTTTAAATGTGACTTATGCAGGATGCATGTAAACAAGGTTGTGCAATTTTCATTAGAAAGAAGCTGCAACTGGGAAAGAGGGAAACACAAAAAGACTTTATTAATGGAGAAATATAACATAAGAATGAGGTACATATCTTTGATTACGGGTAGAAACGTATAAGTATCTCTATATGCCAGGAATTGGGCTCTTCAACACCATCTAGTGTTTCCAGCCGATAGGATGTTGGGCGTGTAACTGCCTTTATCCTGAACGGACCTTCCCACCTTGGTGAAACTTTGTGGAGGCCATCTGTCTTTTGTATCCGACGGAGCACAAGATCGCCGACCACGAACAACCGTCCTCGGACATTGCGGTTGTAGTAGCGGCGTACTGCAGCTAGGTACTTGGCTGTTCGAGCACAAGAATCTAACGCTTGCTCTTCTTTAGCTATGACGTCAACCTCTCTGGCTGAATCAAAAACTGCTTCGTCATAGCAAGCTACTCGTGGTGATCTAAAAGTGATTTCGGCTGGTAAGACAGCCTCGGAGCCATAAACCATAAAATATGGTGATACTCCAGCGTTGCGACTAGGCTGGGTGCGAAGTCCCCAGACCACGGCAGGCAATTCTTTGAGCCACCGATCAGGTTTGAACTTTTTGTCAACCTGGTAAACCCGTTTCTTGAGGGCGTCGAGAATCATCCCATTGGCACGTTCCACCTGACCATTGGCTCTTGGGTGGGCGATTGACACATATTTGACCTTGATGCAACTATCATCACAAAAGTTGAAGAAAGCATCACTTGTGAACTTGTGACCCAAGATCGGTGATGATGGTGTTCGGCACACCAAATCTGTGGATGACCTCATCTAGGAATTGCACCGCCTTCTCACCGTGGCTTGTTTGACTGCCTTGTACTCTATCCACTTGGAAAACTTATCGATGAGCACATAGACAGATGTATAACCATCGGGTGCCTTTTTAAAAGGACCAATCATATCAAGTCCCCAGCATGAGAAGGGCCAAGCAACCAGAATGGTTTGCAAGTCATGTGCTGGGACATGAATCTGTTTGGCGAACATCTGGCAATTTACGCATCATCGTACGTAATCTTCTGCGTCAGTGATGGCTGTAGGCTAGTAGAAACCTGCTCGGTAGGCTTTGCCGACCAGCGTCCGGGATGCTGCATGGTTACCGCAAGTACCTGCATGGATGGCTTTTAAAAGCTCTATACCTTCTTTCTGGGTAACGCATTTTTGATAAATGACAGACTTGGGTCCTTTGTGCATCAACTCGCCGTTGACTATAGCGTAAGCCTTGGCTCTGCGGACCAGTTGCTAGGCAGCAATCTTGTCCTCCGGAATAAGGTGATCATTCAGGTATTTGATAAAGGGCTCTCTCCAGTCTGGCTGGGGAGGCGCTGCCTGCTCGGCTGGCTCCGTTCCTTCATCATCTTCCTGCTGGTTGAGGGAACTTTCCTCCTCCTCATCATTACCATTACTGAGCAGTGCGGCCAAGTAGTTGACCACGGGGTCAGGCTCGGTTGCCTGATCAGCCTGATCGGGGATCGAAGGCTTTATGAGATCTTGAACAAAAACACCAAGGGGTACCTCGGTACGGGTCGAACCTAGCTTTGACAGCTCATCGGCCCCCACATTCTTTGCCTGAGGTACGTGGATGAACTCCAGACCATAGAACTTGTTCTCAAGCTTGCGTATTTCTGCAACGTAAGCATCCATCTTTTCGTGGACTATGTCCCACTCCTTGTTGACCTGGTTGATGACCAAGGCGGAGTCCCCATATACCAGGAGCCGCTTGATACCTAGCTCAACTGCGATACGGAGGCCGTGCAAAGCAGCTTCATACTCTGCTACGTTGTTGGATGCCTTAAAGTGAATGCGCAGAACATATCTGATTGTGTCCTTGGAAGGAGAGATAAAGTATACTCCGCCCTCGGCGCCGTCGATATTCAAGGAGCCGTCGAAGTACATTTGCCAGTACTCGGCAGTTGAGTCCGCCAAGGGTAGGCTGATGTTCAACCACTCCACGATAAAATCAGGCAAGGCCTGTGACTTTACAGTTCGATGACTGCGAAACTGCAGTGTGAACTCAGATAATTCTAATGCGTATTTCACGATGCGTCCACTGGCGTCCCTATTGCGAAGGATATCGCCTAGTGGTACGTCGGAAACCACTGTAATTTTGAAGGCTTGAAAATAGTGGAGAAGCTTACGCTTGGTGATCAGCAGTGCGTACAACAGTTTCTGTACTTGGTTGTACCGCTGCTTTGATTCGGTAAGCACCTCGCTGATGTAGTAGATGGGGCGCTGGACCCCGTAGACATGTCCCTCTTCCTCTTGCTCGACTACTAACACAGTGCTAACCACGTTGGTCGTAGCAGCTATGTAAAGGAGCAGCTCCTCGTCCTGCTTTGGGACCATTAGGAGTGATGGAGATGCGAGGTATGCTTTAAGCTGTTTGAAAGCTCGATCAGCCTCTTCTGTCCACTCAAACTTGTCCTTCGCCTTCAGTAATTTGAAGAAGGGGAGGCCTTTTTCGCCCATGCGAGAGATGCATCTGCTGAGCGCGGCCATGCACCCTGTGAGGTTTTGGATATCTTTGACGCACCGAGGTGGTCGTAGGTTTAAAACGTCAGCCACCTTCTCGGGATTGGGCTTAATGCCCTCCTGGCTGACCAGGTGTACGAGCAGGATCCTGAAAGGGACACCAAAAACACACTTGTTGGGATTAAGTTTCCATTGAAACTCGTTGAGTTTGTCAAAGGTGCGTTGAAGGTTCTCGACTAAGGTAGCTGCTTGTCTGGACTTTATCACCACGTCGTCTACGTACGCCTCGACTAGATCGTCGGCAATTTCTTGCTCAAGGCGGGATTTGGATAGCCGTTGGTAGGTAGCTCCGGCGTTTTTGAGACCGAAAGCCATGGTCGTGTAACAAAAAGCACCGAAGGGGTGATAAAGGCGGTTTTATCTTGATCCTCCTTTTTAAGGGCAATTTGGTGATAGCCGGAGTAGCAATCAAGAAACGAGAGCAACTCGCAACCCGCGAGTGGAATCTACGACCTCATCGATGCGAGGGAGATTAAAGGCCTGCTTGGGGCAGTGTTTGTTGAGATCGGTATAATCAACGCACATCCTCCACTCTTTATTCTTCTTTTGAATAAGAACCGGATTGGCTAACCAGTCCGGGTGATACACTTCTCTAATAAAGCCTGCTACTAAGAGCTTAGCTACTTCTACCCTAATAATCTCCTTGCGGTCGCGGGCGAAATGGCGCATCTTCTGTTTGACTGGCTTGGCAGTCGTCTTGACATCGAGGTAGTGCTCGGCCTTTTCCCTGGGGACAGCAGGCATGTCGGAAGGTTTTCATGCGAACACGCTGATGTTGTCCCGAAGGAACTGGATGAGCGCGTCTTCCTATTTAGGAGGGAGGTCGGCCCCAATCTTCGTGACCTTGGACGGGTCATCGGTGGAAAGCCGAACTACCTTATGCCGCTTGACCTTGTTGGACAGCGTCGACCGGATCCGACAGTACCTCAAGCTCCGCCGGTGGTACATTTGTGACATCCGGGCTTGTGTGCTCTAGTGCGTATGATAGGTCCTGGAACTCTGCAGCAGCGTAGGCCTGGGTTTCGCACTCTCGAGCCATGAACACATTGCCACGTAGGGAGAGGGTCCCCTGCTCAGTAGGCATCTTCAAGACGAGGTAGCCATAGTGAGGGACCGCCATGAATTTGGCGATGCCTGGTCGGCCGAGGATGGTGTGGTAAATCCCCTCGAAGTCGGCCACGATGAAGGTAATGTGCTCGGTTCAGAAGTGTTGCTTAGTGCCGAACTGGACATCCAAAGTAATCTGCCCGAGAGGGTAGGAGGGCTTTCCGGGCATGATACCCCAGAAAGGTGTGTTGTAAGGTTGCAACTTTTCTGGTGGGATGCCGAGCTCTTTGAAAGCTGGATAGAACAGGATGTTCAGGGCGCTGCCACCATCGACGAGCATCTTTTCGAAGCGAACACCGTCGACCACCGAGTCAAGGACCAGTGGGAAGCGACCGGCATCTGGAATTCATGCCCACATATCGTTGCGGCTGAATGATATGGGCTGCTCGAACCAAGCTGGAACCTTAACATCAGCTACGAGGCCATCGGGCTCTTGCATCGCCACAATGGCTCGCGTCAATAGCTTCTTGTCACGGGTGTTCTCTAACCCCACCTTGCCGCCGAAGATCACAGTAGCGACATTCTTCACAGGTTCTCTGAATGCGCGATGTGGGTTAGTGTCCTGTGGCTCTTCTTCGTCTTCCTGCTGGTCGGCGATCTTGCTCTTGGCCTTGGGATTGCGCCGAGGCTTCTTGTTTGCGGTGGACTTGACAAGTGCATCGGTCAAGACCCGGCACTCACCCATGGTATGGCCCTTGCCTAGATGCCGAGGACAGTCCTGGGCAAGTAGCTTTTCCAGGACTTCATTGTGGGCCGGCTTCTACACCTTCACCGCGTTGACGGAGTCATTGTTACGGCTGCGGTTATGCTTCCCTCCACCGTAATTATCTTGACCACGGCGCTTGAAGGTGCGCTCGGTGTCTCGGGGGCCGGAGCCGCGGTTGAAGCGTTGGTTGTTGCGACGATCGGGCTGCCGGTGCGGTGGATGGTCGGCATCGCTGTCTTCATCGAAATCGTCATCTCGGCGATAGTTGCGGTGTGATGGGCCGTCTCCGCCTTGGTTTAAACCGTCGTCCACTAACGCATGATCGTGTGCGATGGTGAAAAGGTCTTCCATGGTCTTCGGCATGCCGAGGAGGAGTGCCTTCCGCGGATCATAACCTCGTGGTTGGACTAGGCCATTGATGAAAGCTTCAATGGCTATCTCCGGAGAGATGTCGGTCACCCGGTTCCAGTATCGAGAAACGCCGGATGTCTTGCCGCGGGGACTCCCTTGGACGGAGCCGTACTTGCTTTAGGGCGTACTTTGTACCAGGCTGAACACAGGTGGGTTTAAAGTTGTCGACGAACATCTGACGGAGCTGCCCCCAGCTGTGGATGGACCCGGGACATTGGCGAAGCAGCCAAGGAGTGACCGTATTGCCGAGCACCACCGGGAGGTAATTAGCCATGACGTATTCATCGCCACCAGCTGCTCGGACAGTGACTTCATAAAGCATAATCCAGTGCTCAGGATCTGCTTTGCCATCGTACATCTTGATGTCTGCGGTGCGGAAGCTTTTCAGCCATATGACAGCTTTGAGTTCCTCAGAGAACGGTGGAATGCCACCGTGATTCCTACGGGCGCGGTAACGTTCGTCAATATGATCGTGGAGGTCCCGACGCTTGGGCTGGATCACTTCATCATCACACCAGCCTTGAGGGTTTTCGCATTGGCGGTTAGGGCGACGGCGGTTGCGTCTCGGAGCATTGTCGTGGTACTCGACAAGGTCGTTGTCGGGCTCATAATCTTCTTCATCTCCGTAGCGAAGGCGTTCGCGCGCGGGGATGCGTCTCCGGTTGTGGTTGCGCCGAGAACGACGAGATCAGTACAAGGAGGCCATAGAACCCATAGATCAAAGTTCATTGACCTGGTCTTCGGCAATAGCCAAGAATTCCCGGATCTCATCGACTCTGGCGTGTCAGGAGGCATTTTGCCTTCAGCTTTTCCATGGCCACTGCGATGTTGGCCGTGGGAGTTTCGTGGACAGGTGCGTTCCCGACCATGTCAAACTCGCGGCCGAGGTCGCGGCGCCAGGGCCGGCGTCATGGCCCACCAGCCGCACCACCGGCATTTGGATCTGGTCGGGCGGGCTCAGCGGCACGACGCCGATCACGATCTGTATTGCGAGCTTCTCTCTGCTGCCTCTGTTCATCCATCTCGTTTTGGACAGGAGGCTCATTGTTGTTGATCATGAAGATTGCCCCGTTGAATCCCGGAGGACGTCTAGGGAAATCGAGCATATTGTCGTTGGTGCCTGTCTAGTGCTCGGTGGCTGGCCGAGCAATTTTGCTGGCGAGATCTTAGTCTGTGTTCTCGAGCTCCTCATCATCAGAGAGGAGGCAGTCAGTATACCCGAAGGAGACCACAGGCGAATGCTCCAGCAGTGCGAGCAGATCAGACATAGTGGGGGTAGTTGGATCGGTGTCTTGGGGCATGGGATCTAGTTCCCGAATTACCGCCATGCCAACCAAGTGCGCTGGGTCCTGGGGGATGGAATTCACGACCAGGAGCCCATCATCGCGCTGTTGAACACTCCTTGCGAATGTCGAAGCCGTGTTGTTCAACCCAAAGGGGAAAACCCCCTGGTTACCGCGCGGCGGAGCAGATGGTCCCGCGGGCGGTGGTTGGACTTCTCAGCTTCGCCGTTGTCGGGGAGAATGGTATCGTCGCCCCGCCTCAATGAACTCATCCAGCCTTGCGAGTGGTGGAACTCGTGAGATCGGGTTGAAGCGAGGTGCTCGGTGATCTTGTCCAGACGTTTCTTGAACCGTACCAAAAGGCCTCTCACGGAGGGCAGTAGGCAGATTTCCTGAGGCAGGTGTCCGAAGATGATTCGGGTTGGGATCTAACCAATGAGAACCATTGATCGGACCAGCCATCCTGTGAGTGTTCGGAGGTGCGATTGGTCCGTGAGCCGGGAGATCCGGATGCGCACCATGTCCGGCGGCATGGTTACGCCGGCGGGACTTGACAAGCGTGAAGTCGAGAGATCTAGGTCCCGACGGGAGCTGTTGGCAAGTAGTCTCGACCGGATCCATAATCCCGACCCGGACCACGGCCTTGCCGACCTCTCGGCTCAATCGATCGGAGTTGTCGACCGGCCTCCTCGATAGCGAGGGAGGCGATATCGAGGAGCTTGAAGTGTCGTCGCTCCCACGGCCGCGAGGGCAGCGTGGGTTCTTGCGTAGCGGTCTTGGGACCGGTGGCGAGGGAGGCGGTGCTCGGCCGGTTGTGCGGCGGATGACTCGGGAGCGGCTGCGGTGCGGCGGTCTTGGGACCGGCTGGTTGCTCCCGTGAACGCGAGGGACGCCGTCACACCGGTGGTCCAGGTGACCGACCCGATGGTGAAGGTGCAGCCGGCCTCGAAATCCATGGAAGCGGGGAAGGAAACCATCTGGATCGCCTTGAGATCAAAACACCAGCCCCTACCTGGTGCGCCGCTATCGATTATGGCTAACCGGCAGTCTACCACGGGATACCCCACGGTAGTAGATTTTTGGTAAGGGCACGTTAAGATCCATGATCTGGACGTGAGAAGCAAGACAAACAACCAAGACAAGGGTTTATCCAGGTTCAGGCCGCTCGGAAGCGTAATACCCTACGTCCTGCTTCTTGGGTTATGCTGTATGATTAAGTACCTGAGTACAATGAAGGGGCTAAGCTCTCTAGATCTAGGATGCCAGAGATTAGATCAGATGCGTTCTAGGGGGGTCCTTGGCAGCTTTATATAGCCGAGCGGACAAGGTTACATGTACAGAGGTCGGTTACATTACATCGTGTCCTATGAGGACTCAATCTAACCTAACCGACTAAGTCTACTTGCAGGCCAAGTATCCTCATGCGCGATCCACCTCCTGGTCGGCTGCGGACCACGGCTTCGTCTTGTCGTCCAGCCCACTAGTCAGGTCGGTGATGGACTGTACTCCGTCTTGTCATCCTGCCCACCAGCCTGGTCGGTAATGGGCCAGACTCCGTCTGGTCTGGACCGTCTTGCCGAGCAGCCCTAAAACTGTCTATGCGGGTATATGGGGTTTATACCCCTACACCGTCCTCACTTGATCATGACGATGTCATGGCATGACTCATTTCCAGCTCACCGACTAGCCTAAATGAAATTTAGACTGCTCAGCTCACCATATATGTGGTCGGACAGACGTACCACCACACGAACAAACATCATATGCTACCGTCTAATCTCTTTTAGACCCTGACACAACGTATACTACCTTATCTCAGGCTCGGGGACTATGTGGACCCACGTCACTTAGCGTGACTTGGCCTGATCCTTATTTTTAGAGATTGCTACAACATATTCCATCTTCCAGCAATCACGGAGACCACGTGACCCCACGTCACCTTATGTGGCTGAGCCTGTGTAGTTGTATTGATATAATCCGAGATGTCCTTCAAAGAAAAGTAACAGACAAAGAAGAATTGCGAAGCTTCATCATGTAGCGCTGCTCACCACCAGCTAAACGTGGGCCCACGTTACCAAACTTGGGTCCTTCTTTTTTCTTTTTCTAGAGCACCACAAATCTTTCAAACATAACCTTATCCTGACCGACATGGTGGTCGGCTCTCAAGGAACTGGTCGGAAAAATGCGTAAACCCATCGGGCTGATCGGAGGTTGCATTTTTCATCCAGTCACTGCGCGCTCCACTAGTCAGAACGTCAAGATGTTGTCATTTCTCAAGATCCATGGTGCTCGGGGACTTTGGGCCCGGTGGGCCGAGCATACCAGCCCACAAGATCAAGACCGGTCGGGCCTCCACGCTTGATTGGAGTCCTAGGCGGACGAAGGAAGCTACTACGGATGACTAAAGGAAAGTCTAGTCGGTTAGGAAATTATAGTACTCGTAGAGGATATGATCTTTGTAACCGACCTAGGCCAGGATTTTAGGAATCAGTAACCTTGCCACCCGACTATATAAGGAGGGCAAGGATAGGCCTCAAGTCACATCAACTCGATAGACAAAAAACAGCATAACGCACAAGCAACTCCCATCCACATATCGCAGTTCATAACGAGAGAGCGGGACTAGGGTATTACGCATCTTTGCAGCCTAAACAGGTAAACCTCGGTGTCATTGTTCTCTGTTTGACGTCTTGCTTGCAATCTCCGCGCGCCTTCACCGCTTAACTACCGTCTAGGGCCTACCCCTAGGTGGACTATCGTCGATATTTCGTCGACAATGACCCAGCGTAGAAGGACGCTGGAGGAAGCTGTCAGTACGATGTCATCCACATAGAGTGGAAGGTAAACGAGACTCCATGCCCTGCCACGGGACGAAGAGGAGCTGTCGGAGCGGGTGGCTTGAAATCTCATGGAGCTAAGGAAGGTTGCCGGGCACACGTACCATGCCCAGGCGCTTGCTTCAAGCCGTAGAGGCTTTTAGAGAGGTGGCACACCAGGTTTGGGTTGTTGATGAAGCCGGCGGGTTGACGGCGTAGACCTGTTCGTCGAGCACACCGTGGAGGAAGGCATTGTTGACGTCGAGTTGGTGGACTAGCCAGCGGCGTTGAGCAGCGAGAGCGAGCACTATGCGTACTGTGGCCGGTTTGACAACCGGGCAGTACGTCTCGCCATAGTCGACGCCAGCTCGCTGCGTGAAACCGCTAACCACCTAACGAGCCTTGTACCGATCAAAGCTCCCATCTTCTTTGTATTTGTGACGGAAGATCCATTTGCCGCTGACGACGTGGGCACCATGTGGATGAGGAATGAGTTCCCACATGTTGTTGGCCAGTAAGGCATCAAATTCTGACTGCATCGCCTTTCTCCAGTTGGGATCTTTGAGTGCTTGGTTCACCATGCGTGGGATGGGTGAGATGGCCGTCGTGGTTGCTGTCCCGGCATAGCGGGGGTTTGGCTTGAACTTCCCCACCCGTGCCCTGGTGATCATGGGGTGGGGCGCTGGAACGTCGGCCGGGGCTGGTGATGAGGTAGAAGCCACGGTCGATGACGCTGTGTTGATGACGAACGTGGCGACGGGGTTCGGGCGACACGATCACAGCACCGGTTCCACCGTGGTCGTGCGGCGCTGGCGTCGCACTTGAGAGCGCGTGGGCAACACGGTAGAGGGTGTGAGTAGTTTGTTGGGGTGGCGCCGTTATTGCCACATCGTTGTCACTGAGATCCGGACGCCACGGATCATAGGCGCAGGTTGTTGGGGACGAAGCGCCCGGGCCAGATCGGGGGGAAGACAGCTTCGTCGAAGTAGACGTGACGTGAGGTGATCACTTTCCGAGTCGACAAGCTGTAGCACCGATAGCTAGCCACGATGATCCTGCGAGTATCCAATAAATACACAAGCCATGGAACGGGGTGAAAGTTTGTTACGGCTGGTGGATTCCTTGTTTGGGTAGCATAGGCATCCAAAAACCCGTAGGGATGTGTAGTCAGGATCAGTGTGGTGTAGAAGGGAATAGGGGGTGGACAAGGACCAGGGTTTGCAAGGTTTACGATTCAGAAGATAGGTGGATGTTTGCAGTGCTTCTACCTAAAAGATCGGTGGAAGGGCGGCATGCAGAAGAAGTGCACGAACACCTTCGTTTGAGGTCCGCAAGACCCGTTCAGCCTTCCCATTCTACTGAGAGGTGTATGGGCAGGAAAGCCTCAGCTGAATGCCATGTTTAGTGTAAAACGTGCGTAGGATAGAGTTGTCAAACTCACGTCCATTATCGGTTTGGAACGTCCGAACTAGACTGGCGAACTGCGTTTGAGCGTAGGCGTGAAAAGACATGATATGTTTGGCGACATCAGACTTGTGACCGAGAGGAAAAGTCCAGTGCGTGAAATCGTCAAGGAGCACAAGGTAGTACTGAAAGCCTGTAAAGCTTGCAATAGGTGATGTCCAAACGTCACAGTGAATCAATTCAAAAGGAAAAGTGGTTTTATGTTGAGATGAAACAAATGGAAGACGAATATGTTTGCCTATGCGGCAAGCATGACAAGTATGTGAGAGCTCTTTATTACAAGTAAAAGCAAATGATTTAAGAAGACGACGGAAAGATTCGGTCGTGGGGTGTCCAAGCCGCTGGTGCCACACGTCTGCAGAGATGGTGGTGAGGCATTGTGGGGCTGCGGTGACCATTGGCTGCAGTGGATAGAGGTCGCCCTTGCTGTTACTGCGGAGAATCACCTCCCGGGTGTGTCGATCCTTGATAGAAAAACCACAATCGTCAAATTCAATAGTGATGGGGTTTTCACGTGTAAGAGCGCGAACGGAAACAAGATTTTTGATTAAGTCTGGAGAGACAAGAACATTGTTCAGGATGAGAGGGTGTGAGGAGGTTGGGATGGAGGAAGAACCAGTGTGTGTAATGGGAGAGAGGTACCATTACCAACAATGATTCAGGTGGAATCGAATTGGGTGAGAAGGAGGAGATGTTACCGGAGCCTTGAGACATGTGGGACGAGGCGCCAGTGTCGAAGAACCACTCACCACTAGACTGGGGCTGGTGCAGCGAGATGTTGTTGAGGGCGGTGAGCAGTTGGGGATCCAACGTAGTGGAGGCACCAGCAATGTGAGCATGAGGTGCCTGAGTGGAGGGCCGGGCACCGAGGACGCCGAGCGCCAGAGTGTGTGGTTGCCCTTGGAATGGCCACGCCTGAACCATGCCCGTCCATTCATTGTGGGCCAAAAGCCAGGTGGAGGCGCCTGGTTGGACAACACACTCTTCCTCTTCTTCTTCTTCTTCTTTTTGTTGCAGGAGGATGGGCGCCCGCTGTTGGTGGATGGTGGAGTGGGTGTCGTAGCCGGGAGTTTCCCACGTGCGCCCTGGGATGTGGGTGCGCCGGGAACTGCATGGGTGACGAGTGCGGTCGAGACCTAGAGTTGAGGAGCCGATGGTGCCGAGGAGGAAGGAGCCGGCGAGGGCGAACCGGTGGTTGTGGCCTGGGCGACGAGGGCCGCTGCAGCTTGCATCTTTTCAGATTCAGCGATCCGATGTTCTTCGAGCTGCAGCATGGATCGAGTCTTGAGGAACGATGGCAGGCGGTGGCGGAGGGTGATGTGGGGGATCGCATGATGAAGGCGAGGGTTGAGGCCGCAGACGATGTGGTAGATGAGGTCCTTGTCGTTCACCGGAGCGCCGAGGCCGGCAAGGCGATCGGCCATGACCTTCATGCGGGAGCAGTATTCGAGGACGGGAAGATAACCTTGGTAGAAATTGCGGAACTCGGCACCAAGGTAGACGGCGCGAGTGTCCTTGTTGTCGCGGAAGAGGTTGCGGACGCCGCGCCAGAGGAGTGCACGGTGTCGGTGTCCTCCGAGACCATGGACAGGAGCTCGGGGGAGATGCGGTTGTAGAACCAGGAGACGATGGCGCAGTCGTTCTGCACCTAGTCGGTGTCGCCGTTGGCCGCAGAACCGTCGACGTGATCACGGAGCCCGTACTGGCCGAAGATGGCGGAGAAGGAGCGAGCCCAGGCGACGTAATTGGCTTCATTGAAGTCTAGGACGATCGGCATGTGGTTGAGGATGTTGATGCCATGGATGACCGATGGGACAGCAGGCTCGGTCTGGACGCGGAGCGTGTGCGGGAGCAGCGATGACTCGGCGTCGGAGTTGTCGGAGGCCGACGAGGAAGAAGAAGAAGAGCTCATGGCGGCGCCGGAGAATGAGTGGAGGTGAGGCAGCGGAAGTTTAGGATCGAGAAACGTCTGATACCATGTAAGAGATGGACAGAACGAGAGAGACAACTCGAGTTGTATTCCTCAGAGGCTTGCGCCTATATACCAGTATACAAGTACATCACGTGTGTCAGTTACATGACGAGGTCAGCTACATTCAAGGAGAGGCTAAGGACGTGCGAACGTGCACAGAAAACTGTTCGCTAACAGAACCTGCCATGTCTCTGAGTACTCGCCAGTAGCCACTAGCAGTGAGGAGGGCGTACCTCGTCTATCTATTTAACCGCTCGATCTGCTGCCTGGTGGAGTACACTTGCGATGATTACCACGAGGCACAGCGCGTGTCGTTTGCACGGCGACGGGGACGGTGGCCGGCGGCGCCGCAACATGTCAACGGAGAACCGTTCCTCGAATCCCGTGGGGAATTCTCCCATTAGGGTGATGGGTTTGGGGGAAAATCTGTCCCCACGGACGGTTAAATGGGGAGGATTTCATCCCCGTCGGGGATCACGTGGGCGGGGATGGTATGCAGGTCCCCGTCCCCGCTCCCCGCGAGGACCCGAGTGCACGCTGAAGGCTCACGAAGGCCCAATATCTATATACGTATATACAAGCAACTTTGACCTAATCCTCATTCGTCAGCCTCTAGACTTTGCTCTCGCTCTCTTCTCGCCGCCGCCAGCCACTCCCATCCAACTCCCCTGCCTGCTCCACTCATTCCAGTCCCCCGCACTCCCTACAGATCCAGCATAGACAGATCCACACGAGAGGCAGGCTGCTTCACTCAGTGCCTGGTACCTCGCCGCACGGGAGGCGGGCAGCCGAGCACCACCGCACAGCCGACCGGACATCCACACGAAGGGAGGTGGGAGCAGGCACCCACATGTACATGATTGCAGTGTTAATCCCATAGCTAAAGATGAAGACAAGAAGCGATGTGTTTTAGTGGCTGATGGATCTTGTTTCTTTATTCGTTTTATTAGTTCCTTTGATTTTTTTGGAGATCTAAAGTAGCATTGTCCAATCCGCATGTGGCATTCTGCATTGTCGTGCTCAATCAGATTGTGAAAACTTGCACTTCTTTATGGAATTTCGGTCGATTTGCTTTTGCTCACGAGACCGAGACAGACGCGATCCGTTCTTCATCGCCGTTCGACATTCACTCCACTGAATCACTATATTCTTTGACGGGGACGGGGACCCCACGGGGATGAGCACGGGGACGGGATGGGGAGAAATTTACCCCGATGACATTGACGGGGACGGGGATGGGGGAATTTTGTCCCCATGGGGTCGGGATGGGAGAGCTGTACCCGACGGGAATTCCCCGTTGACATCTTGAGCGGCGCCATGCGCGCCAAGACGACTAGCGATATCAAGCGCCTCGAAACTCTAAGTTGAACGAAGGAAATCTCAAGAGAAGCCCAACGTGTCGAGTTTTCCATTCCTCCAACACAATGCACTCTTGTTCACTGGTTGGCTACCATCAGTTCGAGTCATCACCCGTGACGTGTCGATCCTTATCCTTCGTGGACTTGGCAGGCTTGGGGAGTCGTCCAACACAACCGCTCACAGGTGTTTGTTTTGTCTTTTCCCTTATGTATTACTTTCCTTTCTTGTTTTTGTTTTCTTTCCTCTATGTTTGCTTTTATTTAGTATTTTTGCAATATTTAATAGACTCTTTTTCATGTTCGCATGATCTTTATGCTATAGTGGTTTATTGATCGAAACTTTCTAGTTTATTTATTGGTCGATAGTATTCCATATGTAGTGTATTTTTGTTCATTAGATGTTACGTATTGAATTTATTAGATAATAGAGATTCATTTTATTTACTAGATAATAGATGTTTCGATCATTATCTGGTTCATGTAGTGTGTTTTACCCTGTTTGACACAAAACAGCTTCAAACAGCTTCTGGAGTCATCAGAGAAGTCGTGCTAAATATGGCCTAGTTATAATTTAGTATAGTTTATAGTTATCAATTAATGTTTTTGAAAAACAATTATATTGCCATGGAAATATACTCCAACCAAATAAAAGGACACACTTACAACATGAGTTACTACTTAGTTTCAGTTATAACTTTGGGTGGCTTGTGTTGCTATAATTTTTTTTTTTTTTTGAAGGCAAAAAAAACTGTGGGGGAGATCCCCACAGCACTTCATTTTCAAATTTATAACAAAAAAAGGGGTTACAAGGGTACAGGAGTACTTATAACAAAATTAGCTGAAGGCATCTAACCAAAAACAGAAGGCTGATCTAAGATCATCCTTAAAACGAAGAGATTGAAGTAAACACCGATTTTTGAAATTCCTAAACCAAATGTCAACATGCACAAGGCCATTGTTGAAGATTCTATCATTTCGAAGCTTCCAAATTTCCCAAGCCGCAATGACTGCTGCTTCCATGAAGAAAGGAACATTTTGCTGATGTCTTGCATAGGCCACCCTTGGGTACAGGCTGAGGTTATTGCTCCAATGGATGCCAATTTTCTCCCAACACCTTTTGGCGAATCTGCAATCAAAGAACAGGTGTTCCGGTCTTCATCTCGGCCTTTGTGCATAGGATGCAGTGAGCATTTCTTCATTAAATAGATTCCTCCTTTGAAGCATAACTTTGGTGTTCAGCCTGTCAACAAAAACTAATCACGCAAAGAACTTCACTCTCGGTGTGCACTTTGATTTCCATAGCCGGGTAAAGATGGGGTGGGCAGGCACGCTCTAGAATGCTAGCTTGTATAGCTTCTTTGATGAGTAAGATGAGCTTCCCCACTGATATGTCCCGGCGTCCTTGACTCCCTCATCGAATGTGTGATTCATCAGCACGTTTCTTAGGACCTGTAGTTCATCGAAAGCTTCCTGTGATAGTGGCAGCATGAAAAGACTATCAAGATCTTCAGCCGATATGATTTCATTGACGCTTGCATTTGGACTTCGAGCAAAGGAATGGAGCCTAGGGAATTGCTGAGCAGGGATGCCGTCAGACCATAGATCTTGCCAGAAAGTAACTGTTGTGCCCTCTCCAACAGTGCAACGAGCAATGCCTCTGAAAACAGTGCTCAACCTTTGGACGTCTCTCCACCAAAATGACCCGACCTCTCTACTGGCATGTGCTATTTTCCCATCATAATACCTGCTCCAGACTAGGCTGACCCATGGGATATCATGCTTGTTGTAGAACTTGTGCAAATGCTTGATGAGTAAGGCATCATTCTGCACATACAGATTGGTGACATTCAGTCCACCCTTATGTTTTGGCTTTGTGACCATTGGCCAGGCAGCTAAGTTCCCACCTTTCTTCGATCTATCTGGTCCTCGCCACAGACATTGTTTTCGAGCTCTATCAATATTCTCAATTACCCCTTTGGGAAGCTTGAGTGTGCACATTGCATATGTGGCTGTGGAGCTGATGACTGATTGCACCAGTTGTAACCTACCGGAGTAGGATAGAAGGGATGAGCAAGCAGACAGCCTTCTCTTGATCTTGTCCATCAGTGGGGTGTAATCCTCAACCCGTGGCTTTGTTGTACGCATGGGCAATTCCAAGTAAGTAAATGGAAATGAGCCTATCTGACAGCCAAATGTGCTTGCGAGGACTTCCATCCTTTCCTGACTGACGTTGATGGGTAACATTTGGGTGTGTAGCTATAAATTTGAGACACATTTTGCTCATTCCCTACTCCCTTCGTCCTAAAATAGGTGGTTCTCGCTCATGATAAGTCATACACTTTTAACATTAAATAAATTAAATATATACAACAAAATATTAATATTTATAGGACATAATTACTATCATTAAATAGATCGTTGAATCTATTTTATAAACTTATTTGAAAATATGAATGTTGATAATATTTTCTACACACCTGCTAGTCAAATTTAAGAAAGCTTTTACACATATTTGAAACGGAGGGAGTACTTAGTTACAACAGTTACTACTAGCTTATTCTCTAGTTGGAGACACATTTTACATGTCCTCCATCATCAGTTCACACATCGGATCCATCTTCCTTCGATGGTGTGTCACCGTCATACACACACACACGACCAGATCAAGAGCGAGACGACTGACATCAAATCAGTTCCCGGCTTGCTGCAGATGGTCCAGGGCGACTCCATGCGGTGCGACGGGTTGTGGAGAAACTGCATGTACACGCCGAACTTGAAATAGTTCTCCTTCCCGCCGTGGTTGCGAGCTTCCAGCCTCCTCTCGCCGTCGACGAACACGTTGATGTTCCCGGCCGCGACATCGTAAACACCACGTTGAGACGGATCCACCCGTCATACACGCGATTCGCCACCACCTTGGTTAGGTCGTGGTAGTGCGTGAGCCGGCCGTCGTAGAGGAAGCATCACCGTCGATCTGCATAACCGCCGCGCTTGACATGCCCAACGGTATGTACAGGTCGCCCTCGAATTGCCACAATCATGAGCTATACACCTTCTGATGATCAACATTCAACACATGCAGAGTTATTATAGGAAAAAGACCTGGAATGGTCGAGGAGAAGTCTTGCCATCGAGACGCGGTGCGCGCGCCGTCGGCGTGGGTGGAGCTGATGGGCTTGTCGGTGGGGAACACCCACATGCGGCGGACCCACATGTTGCAATAAAAATATGCCCGTACCAGCGGTGATCTGTGGCCCACGCGGAAAGGATCTTTGTGACAGCCTTCTCGAATAGATGCATTTCCTCGAGGGGTATCCGCAGGACAAACATAATCGAACGAACCAATTGTATTGTTGCACACTCCGAAGCAGGGATACTTATCGTTATCAAGGCACTCGTTAATATCTACAATGAAACATCAAGTTAAACATAACATCTATCCGTTACACTAATGCTTTTGAAAAATATTGCAGAGGGTCATAGTATTATTCACATAGCATATCAGAAAGGTTCAGACTTCAGAGGTAACCCAGTATCATAGTAGAGAGAGCTGCATATATAGCCTACTTGGTTGCATACATACCCTACTAGGTTGCATACATCGATACCTCACGGGGATTGGGGGAGATTAAGGGCTCATTCAGTTATTTAGGAACGAGTTCCTAGAACAATTCCTAATTGGAATGGTTCACTGATTTGTATAACATCGATAAGCTGGAATAGTTCCTACCTCTGTTCGAAGCTATCCAAACGGACTCTAAGGGGGCATGGGAATGGTGGATCTAAAAGAGCCTAAAATGTAGCACACATAGAGAAAACTGGTAAAACCTGTAACTAGGGAGTCATAAGGAATTAAGGATTATAAATTATGAAACTGTGCCTGACATTTGTTTTTTTTTTCCTACTTAAATAGCGAAGTAAACTTTAACCAAATGTTATAATGGCTGCGACAAATGAAGGATGGGTGATAGATTCACCTTGGCAGCCGCCGTCATCGTTAGGAAGGTAAGGGTTGCCGTGGAAACCTTGGTTGCACTGATAGATGTATAACCTCGTCCGCTGGCTTCGTCAGAGCACGAGCTGTTGATGCTACGGCACGCGTATCCAGGGCTTGTGACTGCCGTCTTGCAGTCGTCGCGCCCGATGGACCATCAAGGACCACCGGTGCCTTTCCTCCACGGGAGCTGTTGAATGCCCACGGTGAGTCCGGCGAGGACATGTTGTTAGAGCTGGAGGTCGACGACGTGAAGTTGGACGTGTCCATGAGCACCATGAAGCGGCAGCGACAAAGGCGGCTGTCGAGGTTCATCCCAGAGGTGTTCAAGCGCTCGTCGAACCACACCTGATAATACCGCAGACCCTTAGGGATGGGCGTCTGGCAGCATCCCATCCCAGAGCAAGGGTTTAGGGACATCTTGCCTCCGAAGCACATGGCCACGCACCCGGTCTGGTACATAGCAGCAACGTTGT
Source organism: Themeda triandra (assembly GCA_018135685.1). Classification (NCBI taxonomy): domain Eukaryota; kingdom Viridiplantae; phylum Streptophyta; class Magnoliopsida; order Poales; family Poaceae; genus Themeda; species Themeda triandra. The sequence goes on from JAENPR010002246.1 coordinate 61,612, forward strand.
TCCCTCTATTGTTGCCGATATATGCCAGCGCTGGCACCCTACCACCGTGAACTTGTTCGCCGTCTTTGAGGCTGTAGTTGTTGGCCAAGCGCCACTTTGCCACCGGCCGTCGGGCACACCATCTTCCCGGACTCAGGGTCGTAGCGGTAAGAAGAGATAGGGTGGAGCACACCTGGGCCTCACCTTGCTCCCGAGAGAGATGTTCAGGACCTCAACTACAGCATCTTTTTGCTTTAGTACGACCGTTGATGGTAACCATGAACGGCTTAAGGACACCGTTCCTTACAATGAGATTTCGAATCCCGGCAGCCAACAGTGATCAGGTCCCATGCCGAACGGAAAAGGGATGTCCACGCCGTCACACTTCGCTCTAGGTCTAGGCACTGAGACACACTAGTAGTCCTGCTAACACTGAGTGGGATGTCATGACCAAAACTAAGGACAATGCTGAGTGGTTTGGCCTGTGATATGGACTGAGATCTCTCTACCTCTCCCATATGCATGCTGTCCTGAGGCAGAGGCGGAGCTCCCCATCTGGCAGGGTGTCGCAGCTGCCACACCTACCGCCGGGGTAACACCGCTAATACCCCCATGTCTTCTTTCCTTCCGGCGAGGCAGGCAGCGACAGAGCCGCGACGTGCGGCGTCTGCGCGAAGAGAGGATGAGGAGGTACGATGAAAACCAGGGTGGGAAGAAAAGAAAGGCCCAATAAGGCAATAAGCCCAGCCGGCCCAAGTAGAAGTTTCCCTAATCCCCTGCCCTGCTCGCTACTCGCCTCGGCTCCTCTTCCTGTCCGGTGTGCGGTGTCCGCGACACCGCGCCTCCGCGTTCCGCCACCCGCAGGCCAGCGGCCAGGCCAGAGCTCCGACCTCCGAGCAGCACCCTAGACTAGAAGCCCCCAAGCCCACTGCTCTGATGGAGGGGGATTTGGCCGCCGAGCAGATTACAAGCGCGGGCCACTGGCGTGGGCGTGGCCGGGGAGAAGCTGAAGGAGAGCGAGAGGGAGGAGTAGGCTCTGGAGATGACGGAGAGAGGAGAGCTTCTCCTGCTTGCGCTCTTCGGAGTCCTGCACCTCGCTCGTCTTCTACCTTTGGCAGGTGAGAGGGTCTTCGGTTTCGTATCTGACTCTTGACAGTTCGTCGAGCTCTGTTCTTTGCCTCTTGTCAGTTCGTCAGAGCTCTGTTCTTTGCTGAAACAATTGATATAGCACCTTCTCTTTCTTTCCTTTTCTTTTCCTTTTTGTTAAGTTTTTGTGGAATTTGAACGGAGCTGCTCCGAATGTTGGTTGCCAGTTGCAAAATTCAGGCCCAAAAAGAAATTTAGCGTGATTCGAGTTGGTGTTTGCCAGTTACGGAGTACAAGATACAGCTAGCGGCAGCGTCCAATTTCCATCGTCTGAATCTCTTCTTGAGTTCTTGCTCTACGCTATTCTTTCCCCTCATCAATCAAGGTACAGTTGTCTATTGCATGCGTCATTGCATTGTTATTAAAAAATTGTGTTTGTGATGCGCCACACCTAAATTTTGGTTCGAGCTCCGCCACTGTCCTGAGGAATAATACACTCAAACTACAACGACCTCGAGGCAAGTCAGCTAACTTCACGCTAGCTATGTTGTCTCATGTCTGAATATTTTGTTGACAGGTCCTGCCTCCGTCCGGAGAGCGAGGAGACGATCTGTCCACAAAGGGCATCAAAGCACATGCCTGTGTCAGCACGAATCATGAACAAAATCCCAAAGCTCAATTTCACATAGTTATAATTGTATAATATGTATACGTAGAATAGTGAATAATGATTGCATATATACATTAATTTGATATAAAACTTGAGCATAATTTGAGCAATATAAAACTTGAGCATGATTTGCAACATTATCCAATACCTAAGCCTAAATTAAACATGAAAAGATCTCCCCTTTTTGTCCTTTGCCACCCTGACATATCTTGAAATATCAACAATGGCACTATTACAAAGCTGCATGTAAACTAGTTTTCCACCTGCTATTGTCAGAATCAAAATTGACTATCAGCTTTCTTAAACCCTTTAATTAAGAGCTACCTTCCAAGTATTCAAATCCGTATGTTATATCAATGTCGTATAAGAAATTCTATGATTCTGCCAACAATGTGGTGTAGTATGGAGTGTACTAGAATAGTAATTCAGAAAGCAAGCATCATCCCCAAAAGTCTGGAGTACAGGATATACAAACTGGGACCAAACAAGGTTATTGTTGTATATCGATCCTACCTTGCCTACCAACCAGCCTAAATTAAAGCATCGAATCACAATCAAGCACGCCCACATGGCCTAAAAAGGCTGTGCCAAAAGCCCAAATCCTAATCAATTCAGTTGATCAATATTTTAATAACTTCATTTATAAATAGGGATATTTTAACCTTCTTGCTCTGGAGCCTGCTGCAGGACAGGCTGGCCGGCTGCAGAGCTCATGCGGCCGTGTTTGGTGCGCCATGCAGTCGGGTAATGCTGTACTACAGTGCAGGGGACCCAGAGACATAGCGCAGCTCGGGCGCTAGGGTGGTCTGCACTGCACCAGCACGACCTGCACTGGGACCGAGCCTTAGCTCGGATGGTGAGCTCTCCCGGTGCGGGGAGGCCACCGGTCGGATGGTGAGCTCTCCCGGTGCGGAGGGCCACCGGTCCTGAGTTCGAGCCCCGCTCGGCTCAGTGATTTTCCACCTCGAGAGTTTTTCTCCAAATAATTTTCAGGTCCTGGACATTCACACGTGAAGACACAATGGTACTGCGACGTGTCTCATCGCCTACGGAGCTCCGTTGGACTTCGTTGATCTCCAGAAGGACGTGTGCTGCGTATAGTTGCTAGGTCTAGTATGCGCACAGGGTGTGCGTTATGTGTGTGGTGGCGTGTGCGTATGTTCAGATACTACAGCTGTACCTTATGAGTCCAGGCTAAAAAAAAAAAAAGCACGACCTGCACTGAAAAGGGAGCAATGCGAGAAACAGGGGATTGGGTAGGCAGCCTGTACGACGCCCGTGGGCCCATGAGTATAGGTATGTGGAGTATACGTGTTTGCATCTTTGGCCCATACCATCGCCTAGTTGAGTCTGTGTGCCTGCGGCAATCGACGAGGCGACGAGTAGTAATCACGCTTCCCTTTGACTCGCGTGACGGCGTGCTACACTGCTGTTTTGGCGTTCATCCTTGACAGACTGGCCAGCAGCGGCGCAGGCGCTGCAGTCCCTCCGTCCCTCTCCATTTCAGACTTTAGTTTATCAGCTATAGACCATAGGGATTAGGGCATGCCACCTTGCACTTGCAGTTGCTGAAATTTTTGTGTTTATTTGATCCGAATCTAACAAGTGATAAGTGCTTTTAACCTTGCAATCCAATCCATCCATACGGGCTATCAGGTATCAAGCGATTGAAGGGAATAGTTGATCCATTAATTATTTGTTTAATTCATCGAGCCATACAGGCTGCAGGCAATTTGTTCTAAATTTAAGTCATTTCGTTTTACCGTGATAGGGTTTTAATTTTCTAAATTTCTAATTCAATTTATTCTTTTTGAACATGTTAGATGTTGCCTAAGAAACCTTTATGTTATTTTACTATTCTTTTAACTTCTTTGATGTATTATCATTTTTTCATCATGAACTAAAAATATATGCAAGTTCAATTGTCATATCAATCCATTATATATTGTCGGGCTCTTGGGTCTGTTTGCCCATGGGCCCTAGAAGTGTTAGGGCGGCCCTGGCGCGAGAAGCTCTGTAAAAGAATGAACAGTGCCATGAGAAAAACAGTAATAACTGTTAGCAATGAGGATCACAATCACTACTGGCAAATTCTCACGGTGTCTAGCCTAGAACACGAAGAACGTGAATGAACAAAAGTGAGGACACGAACTGCAACTGTTGGACGACAGTGCTATTTTCCACTGATTAGGAATGACATTACAATTACATTAGTTGTAATGCGCTAACACGACCTATGAAGTTTCAGCTATACCAATAGCTTACACACACAATAGCAAGCTAAGCAACTGCGCCTAAGACAAGAGCAAAGGGAAACTTTAAGTAGACCAAAAATGTTTGGAGGCCTTGGGTTCATGGAGGTGCGAGAGTTATGAACAAATGCTTGATGGTTAAATGGATTGACAAGTTAGAAAGAGGAGATTCCAGCTTATGTTGTTCCATTCTCAGGAAAAGTACCTGGGAGAGAAAAGTATCTACCAAATCAAGAATAGAAATGGTTCCCAATTATGGAGGTCATTGTTAGATTTGAGGGAGACATACCAAAAGGGGGAGAGGTATGAATGTCAAATCTAGGTGTCCAAACTCGTTTCTGGCAAGATTGTTGGGCAGGACCTTGCCCTCGAGCTGTATGTACCGAATCTATACAAAATCTCCCTACATCCCGAGAGATATCGGTGGACAAAGCGGTAGTAGATGGAGGATGGAGTTTGGAATTTAGAAGGCGGTTTGATGAAAGACAAATAGCCGAGTTCTTGGAGCTGATGAATAGTGCAGGAGGGTGTGGAGCTAACTGATGGTAGAGACTGCGCAATTTGGCTGTTGGAGAAGTCGTTGAAATACTCTCTTTGAATCTCTGTATAATCTAGAAACTACATGTGTAGTTATTGATAGGAATATGTAGCTGGTTTGGAAATGCACCATACCTTTGAAAGTTAAAAATTTTATATGGATGTGACCCATGATAGAATACAATGTAGGGTTCAACTGAAAAGAAAAACTTGATGGTCGGGGCTGAGAAATGTCTCATGTATGACGCCCTTGAAACCTCCAATCATATTCTTTTTCAGTATCCCATTGCTATTTTTGTGGGCATACTTAAAGACAGTGCAGGTTGGGAGATCTCTCCAGCCAGGCATGTGAGATGCTCTTTGTTGGCGAAAGATGTAGAGGTAAGAGGAGAAGGTGACAATGTTCTTATGTGCAGGTGCGATGTGGATGTCACGGAAGACCCGGAATGATGCAATATGAAGACGGTGGCGTCTCGGCAACGCTCATCTACAAGGCAGTGGCTCTGCGAAGACTGGAACCCATTTGCTCAGACAAAGATGAAACCTTTGGCGGAGGAGATGATTCAGCTCCTAGACATTAATGCTGATGCTTGAAGTTGTTTCGGGATTTACTTTCTATGTGTCCTTTTGGGGTGTGTTTTCTTTTCTTTGGCTTAGAGTGGTTGCATTTGGTGGTTTTTGGAAGTTAAGTTTTAGAGAGTTAAGTTCTTGTTTTCATTACGCTTTTGGGCGCACTTGTAAAGCTGGTAATCCCAGCATCGAACCATGTTCTCATTCGCTTTCTATAAAAGCCGGGCGTGCCTTTTATCTAAAAAAAAAGACAAGAGCAAAGGGCTTCGGTGTAAACCACACAGGCGTGCATG
>JAENPR010002577.1:0-50034 GCA_018135685.1 Themeda triandra
AAATGTACTAATGGATCATCTCTTGACTGTTAAATAGTGCTTCCCCTCCCTGCCATCCTTTGATGTCATAGACACTTTCGTTGTCTTTAGCTATGTTCCATGTATCTGGTATATAAAGACAAATAAAATTCATAAAGTTGCTGACTTTAAAAATTGATAATAATTTAATTTCCTTCCGTATTTATACAATCGTATTCAATAAACTGATGGTATTTGACAATTAATGTATGCAGGGCACTCTAAAAGTCACATCTACATAAGAAAATTACGTACACAAGGAAGATTAATATTGACAGAGCCAAGCTTGGATACACTCTCTCATTAAACAAAGCGTGGCAAGACCTTCACTACCTGCAATGTCTTCAAAAATATCCAGCACCTAAACACGGTAAGCTCTAATGCTCCAAAAAAAAAAAAATTCTCATATAGCAAGCTTCCTGAATAGCTTGGTCAGCAAAGCTTTTAATTCGCAGGTAAATAGGCGTCAAATTGTTGTTAATCAAGCTCTGATGATACCTGCTGAAAGTTTTTTTTACATTATGCAATGACTCAGCTGTACAAATAGAAGAGAATTCAGAAGACTTCAACGATGATCAAGAGCTGATTCAGATGAACTCATTTTTTTACTTTATGCCATGACCAACAAATTGCAAAATATAATAACTGTAATTAAAACACATGACATATTTGAAGAGAACTAAGGCATCCCATCCCACGCACAGATGAAAGGCAAATAAAAAAAGCACTCAAAATTACTGTTTTATGATTACCCTCAAGTCTTCAAGGCACTATGGCAGCCATCTCTGTTTCTTTGTTTTTTTCTCCTATACAAGTTGCTAGGAGTATTAGTGTACTATACAACATGAACAATCATTTCGCAAATACCCCTGCATAGATAGCATGACGTAAGCTATTACAACAATTTATGATTGCTCTACAAATTCTCAATTTTGTGTACCATTCAGCTTTAGCATAATTTCAATTTATGATTGCTCTACAAATTCTCAATTTTTTGTACCATTCAGCTTTAGCGTAATTTCGACTATGACAGAACTTTATATATACGTGCGACCATATTATCTTATGTACAATAACATCCAGAATTATGACTACTCATATCGAGCTGGAGGCCATATGGCGCAGCAACGCCGCGCAACGTTCTAGTTCACAGAAAAGAAGCTTGAGAAGATGACAAACAATTACGACACGATTATTGGAGAATGTGCCTTCGGCAAGGTTTTCAAGGGAACCACTGACAACAAGCAGGTAGTTGCGGTGAAACGCTCCAAGAAACAAGGCAAGGACCTTGGTAAAAGAGGCAATAAGAACCTTCAGCAAGGGAACGACATTGTGAATGAAATCACCTTCCAGTTCCACAACAGCCACCCAAACCTGGTCCGCCTTGTTGGGTGTTGCTTGGAGACAAATATCCCTGTGTTGGTCTTTGAGTTCATCAGCAAGGGGAGCCTCCACATGCTGCTTCATGACGAAACACATGAGGTTCTGCAGCTAAAACGCCTCAACATCGCCATTGGCACTGCAGAAGCTCTTGCCTATATTCACTCTTCACATGCTGGCCACGACCGTATCCATGGTGATATCAAGTCTGCCAACATCCTCTTGGACGATGATCTGGTACCAAAGGTCTCCGACTTTGGATCATCCAAGATTTTGTCGGTCGATATGTATGCCCTGGCCGTGGCAGCAGATATGAGCTACATAGACCCAGTTTATATGAAGACCCAACGTTTCGTGGCCAAGAGTGATGTCTACAGCTTTAGCGTGGTACTCCTTGAGCTGATCACCTGGAAGACGGTCAAGTATGGCGAAAATAAAAGCAATAGCCTGCCGATAGACTTCGTCAAGTCTTGTAAGGAGATGGGCAATGCAAGGGAGATGTACGACAAAGATATTTTATCTCATGGTGACGGTGTACAATGTCAATATTGTATAGAGTGCCTTGACAAGATCGGCGCTCTGGCAGTCCGATGTCTCAAGGAAGATGTGGATGAAAGACCCACAATGGCAGGGGTCGTTGATGAATTGAAGCAAGCGGCAAAGGAACTAGCAGAGAAATGCAAGCAAAAACGAATCATTAATTCTCCGTAGCCTACGCAAGCTCTTGTTTATGTACCTTTATGTCAAAAGAGATGCAAACGTGTTTGGCCACCTCATGCTAGCTACTATCTAGTACTATATAATTCTCAGGTTAGCATTGTGTACTATATATTTCTGTTGTATTGTATATAATTCAGCAGGGTGACGACAATGTGAATGAGATCATCATCCAGTTCCACAGTAGCCACGCAAACCTGGTCTGCCTTGTTGGGTATTCCTTGGAGACAAATATCCCTGTGTGGCTATGTTGGTCTTCGATTTCATCTACAAGGGGAGCCTCCACAAGCTTCTTCATGCTGAAACGTACCACATTAAGTTCTGCCGCTACCGGCATGGCTCAACATAACCGTTGGCTGTGCAGAAGCTCTTGATTCACTCTTCATATGGAGATCTCCACTGCAGGAACCTTCAGTCAATCCGATCTCCCACTGCATCTCTTACCATCGTCAAAATAGTAGCTAATGTGCGTGTTCATCTTTCTTCGCTTGGGCCTGGAGAGTGTAGTGGACCTTTTCGTTCACGGGCCGAGATATATACATGCCTAGTGAATAGTGATGGGCTGGTAAGACTTTTCGTGTCCTGCATGTTCTAGATCCCTCATATATTGGTCTGTAAATACAGCGATGGGCCACCGAAAGCAAGCAAAGTCGACCATGGTTACTGGGTATATGGGCCGCGGAACATGGACGACCCAGTATCATATTGTTTTAATTTTCCATCGGTTATACGCATGCGGTTGGTAGCTACAGGGTATATAAAGATGATGATGAGATCAACACAAAAAAAGAGGCGAGATTATATTAATTAATGACCGATAAAAAAGAACATATTTTCGGTACTTCAGCTAGAGGCAATAGTAGTGGCGCAGACGCACAATTTTAGACAGCGGCGAAGCCTGAAAAAATGGCCGCAGGGGTCAGCACATAGTAGTACTCCTACTAGCATATAGGCCGAGATAATATAATACCATACATAACATCAAATTAATATAACAATAACTGCATATTGTGAAAAAATAAGTTTTTACAAATCACGTTTCCTCTTATAGTGTCCCTCGACGACTACGATCCTCCATCTTATGAAAGCGAACTATCACAATCGATTGGAATTGTGGCCAGAAATCCTTGTTCTACAAAGCATACGATACAATCGTTCATAAATCCGTCACCAATACGATTTCTAAGTATTGTCTTCACAATCTTTATTGCCGAAAAGCACCTCTCCACTGATGCAGTGGATGATATGGAAGCTCATCAAATTTTATCTCCTATCGTGAGATCCATGAAGTGCGTTGAGTAGTACAATTAGTGTTTGTTGCAGTGACGTCTTCATCTCTTCTTGCTCTTGAAGTGTCTCCATTATTATTCTCATTATCACCGGCTGGTGGTGATTTTCTTTTAAAGAATCCTTCCAATCTGCTCTAATTCCCTATCAAATTAGTTAGTCATATAATAAAAGGTATAGCAGATACTAATGTGCAAGCAGATACTGATTTACTGAAATGCAAACCATACTAAACTACTAAAGTAGCATAGATACCTGGCATCTTGGTCTGAAATTCTGAATCACTGAATGAAGAGCACGTTCTGGCTATCTCTTTCTGAGATTGAATTGTATAGCTGAAAAAAAATAAAACCCTATTAGGCTATTACGTACTGATTGCAAATTTGGGGATTTGGGGGTACCTTGTCCAGCCGATGAGCACCTTGATTATTTGAGCACAGATGTCACGGAGCTTATTGCCGGCGGGTGGCGGCCGCTGGAATTTGCATCATCAAAGCAGCTGCGGGCAGAGGCCAGGCTGCCGGCCAATTGCCTCCGCTACAACGTCAAGACTCAAGATGAAAACTGAGAGGTCACGCGGCCAGGTTGTAGGATCAGAGGCTGGAGACAAGCCAACGTTTGGCATTTAGGACTTGTGAATGGATTATGGATCGATAGATGGGCTGAGATAATTAAACTGCTGCTACCTACTGGGCTGCCGGCCTACTGGCCGGGGTCATACGTATTTTTTACTGGGGTCTAAGCCGGCAAAAATATCGCTCGTACACCGTGCAACTGCAGAGTCGTCGCCGTCAAATGAATGTAGCTTGGCCACTGATTTTAGAATATGGAAAGAAATTTCGGGTTCATCCTTATAAAAGTGGAATCAGACCAAGTTATTATGAAATGACAAAAGATGGCCGCCTGGGTTTACCACAGGCATTGCTCAAAACTCAATCCAGGCACACATGTAGGGATCGGAGGCTGTACGACAATAGAAAAGAGGAAGACGTGTGTGGACGCTGCCAGCGAGCAGTACTATTGACAGCCTCTCATTCCCATGTGCCACGGCCAGATAGCATTGACTGCATGCACTGTACTACTACCACAGCAGCTTGCCTAGTTGTAGTAGACCGACGATTGACGAGACGACGACGACTCGATTCACGGGGTCTAACCTTGGCTGCTTCCTTTGATTAACGAGGCCACGACGACCACGACTCTACTAGTAGCATAATACAGACCGTATTATACAGTGATCATGGCAGCATGCAGACAATGGGTGGAGTAAGCGCCAAGACGTCGACGTTGTATATACATGGTCGTGGCGTGACGCTGCACTAGCTATCTTGTGACATTTCCATGTGGAAGCGCGCGCTGTGCACCCACAAACCAGCTAACATAAATCATGCACATTATATGTGTAGCATGGAGGACTATTAACTAGTAGTTGTACGCAACATAAAGTTGAGATACTTGGGTGCACAAGTGCCTGATCGGATGATTATTAACTCCTCGTGGTTGCTGTAAACATCCGTACGTACGTCCTGCTCTTTATTACGTGAACACATGGAACACTGCAGCCTCGGATCCCGACTTAGGCCTTGTTTAGATTGCTTCAAAATTGCAAGTTTTTTCACTCTCTTTTCATCACATCAATTTTTACCACTTTGCGTGAAGACTAAATGTAGGTAAAAAATAACTAATCGCGACAGTTTAGTTGAAAATCACGAGATGAATCTTTTAAGCCTTACGTTGGCTTCACGACGGAATGATATTTGCCTAAATAAGGCAATAATGATACTATTCATCAGATTGAAATTTTTTGCAATCTAAACAAGGCCTTATTTGATCATCTCCATATTTGGTACCTCGGCTGTACGTAGTGTTGTTGCAAATTGAATAGGGACGGGAACCAATGTTTTTCGTATCTTCTTCGTAACACCTCGGCAAGCCAAATGAGAATTGATCTGTTCTGTGTCAGCAAATATATAATGTTTGGACAAGAGTTACTTGGCACGTACAATTGATCTGCTGATCCATGTCAGCAAATATATGAGCAAGTAAGCCAAGCATGAGAACTGATCTGTTCCGTGCCAGCCGTAATAGTTTTGCATTCTTTGCACAGACAAAATATATGAGAGAATGACTTCCTTGGCCTCAAAAAAAGTTTGGCTTATTTGCACCGACAATATGTATAGGCAAGTAAGCCCAGTCCTATATATGGTAGTATTAAATATTAGAATCTGTCTATGTAAAACTCTCGTGTTCTAGGGGAGCTGAACACTCTTTTTTTTTTTCTTAACACTTTCTTCCTCATGCCGGCTGAGGACACATGGTTTTTTTCATAACCATAGTTTGGACCTTTTGTGATGAGTGATTGTCAACATGCCAACACAATGGCGTGTGTGCGTGTGTTTCTGCTAACCGATGGCACGCGGTTCGTGTCAAACAATGGTGTCTTTTGACCTGTGTTGTTTGCAGGTGTCAAGCTCGGAGACAGTGGTCGACGGTTGGTGAAGATCAAGTAGAGCGTGCCATGCTGACGGATCGGGTGCGGTGAAGGGCGGACTTGAGGCTTGGATCGAGGACCTGAGGACCGAGTGGCCAGCTGTGGTGGCTGACAACTGGGACATCGACAAGTGCAAGTGTACACGGCGGGGGATGCGTACGGGCTATGCTACTCGCGGAGGGTTTGGTGGTTTCGCCTCAAAACCATCGATGGCGGGATTTCCTGGTTTGCGCCTTAAAACCGGGGTGGTCCAGCGCGGACGGACGGCACGTGGCGGCATCGGGGAGATTGCTTGGAAGCAAGGCTACCGGTGAGGAGGCGCGGTGGCCATCGGATCAAGAGAAGCCTGAGTTGGACCCTTATGCCACTGGCTAAGTGGTTTGGCTCTTCATGTATCCAAGGGCAAAGAAGGAATGTAAAATAGGCTTGCCCCTATAAATAAAGGGTGAGGGTCTCCCTTCTCTCTCACCTCTTTGATTTCCATTTTCTCCTTTAGGATTTTCCTTCCTCTAGCTGCTGTGTGAGAGAGAGGTCTGCAAATCTCTTGATTTGTACTCGAACAGTGTGCGTGGCAAGCGTGTAAGGTCCTACATGGCTAGAGGGAGGGAGGTGAATAGCCTAGGAAAATTTCTACAAGCTCACTAAGCAAACTTCGTTAGATACACAAACGGCGGAATGCAAGTTATGCTTAGCCTACTCGATGTTGCAAGCCTCCTATCCAAACAATTCTAGTGGGTTGATCAAGTGATCTCACAAACAACCGAAAGGCCGAGATAGCGCTACACAAGTAAGGCTCTCGGTGAACCCAAACTAGGAAAGTAATGCAAGAGAGGGAGGAAGCTTGTTATACCGACGCGTAGAGTTGAGGTTGCCAATCACCAAGAATATAGACAATCAATCAATCGGCAACGCACAATCGATGACGACCAATCACCGGGAACAAAGAATGACACAATGATTTATCCCCGGGTGTTCACTTGGGCACCGCCAAGCTACGTCACCCGTTGTGTCGACCAACACCTAGATGGTTCCTCGGTGTGACCCTCAAGTCACTAGCCCCTCAAGGCTCGCCCCGCAAGGCACCGCAAGACACCACTCTCAAGCGAGGTACTCAACGACACGCGCAATCCACTAGGATGCTCTTCGTGATCCCCACGAGGTGAGCTCAAACCTCTCACAATCAACCGGAGGTGGCCAAGAACAATCACCTTCTCTTGCCAACGCCTCCAACAATCTCCAAGCCGGCTAGGAGCGGTACTCTCCAAGAGTAACAAGAAATCCACCGGCTAAACCACCCACAAGTGCCACTAGATGCCCTCAAGCAATGCAATGCACTAGGTGATCCCTCAATCTCACTTTGGATGAGCAACAACCAAGAGAGATAAGAGGGAGAGTGTTTCTTCAGCTTAAAGGATGAATGAATGAGTTGGGAGAGCCAAGAGAGGGAGCCAAGCCCGGCCATCCCTTTGTTTATAGCCTCAACTCAACATACTAGCCGTTGCCCCCACGGAGCCTGAAATTGCACTGCGCCGGACGCGTCCGGCACCCTTCAACTCGCGCCTGCACCGACCGTTGCAAGTTTCTTCGTTCAAACGCGCCATTGCGCCGGACGCCCGACCCTCGCGCGGCCGAGTCCGGCGTGGCATCGGCGGACGCGTCCGCCGCCGTGGACGAGGCCGCCTTGCGCCCAGCATCGCGCCAGCCAGACGCACGGCGCCCAGCGTCCGCCGCCGTGGACCGTCGCCGCCTTGCGCAAGCGGGGCCACTGGACCGCGTCCGCAGGCCAAGCTAGCGTCCGGCGCGGCCACTCCAGTGTCCGGCGCCCGCGGCCTAGCCGGCCCACTACGCGCCCTGTCCGAACCGCCCCAAGACGTTCGGACATCGCCCGGCGCGGACGGACGGGCGGCGTCCGGCGCTAGCGTCCGTGGCCGTCCGGCCGAGGGGGCTGCTGGACAGCGTCCGCGCCGCCGCGCCAAGGCCCGGGCGCCGGGCAGAAGGTCGGGTCGCGCGGCGTCCTCCACGTCGTCTTGTTGCCGTGTCGTCGAAACAACTTCTCCAACATGCTATCCAACAAGTATACCAACTTGAACAATAGAGATAGCATGATTTCAACCAAATTTTGCATCCGGCGCAATAGAAAATATGCATCCATTTTTCTCAAAAGCGCCGCCCAAACGCATCTCTACCCTGCAAACCACAGCGCGCCCAAACGCCACCTTTGTAAATGTGCCAACACCACCAAGTGTACATCTCCATGTGCTTGTGTGTTAGCTTTTCACAATCATTTCCCAAAGGTTAGGTTAGCTCACTAGGCCCTACATGCAATGCACTTCATGAATTCACCTAGTGGCACCCGTGCGTCGAATAGCCGATAAGACTTCCCCTCTTAATAGTGCGGCTATCGATCCTAAACCACTCACACCCTCTATGGTGTCTTGAGAGCAAAATAAAATGGCCCTAAAGGTTATACCTTTGCCTTGAGCCCATTTTGTTCCTTCAAGTGATATGAACACTTCACACCGTCACGTGACCGTCTTGATCCATCGACCTCGACTTCACTTGCTTTTCACCGTGCATCGGTCCATCGGCGCCTAGTCTTGCCCGAGCTTCACCATCACATGGTCCTTCACTCCCAAGCCTCAACTAGCCCTTCACCTTCAACACCGGTCCATGGAGCCAAGCCTTGTCTTGATCTTCATCTTTGATCACATGACACGTGTCATGCTTCATATGCATTAAGCTCATCATGTGGACAACCTTTCTCTAAATCAACCACTTAGATAAACAAGGTTAGTCCTAGGTTTCATCAATTAGCCAAAACCAAACTAGGGACTTTCAATCTCCCCTTTTGGTAATTGATGACAACCTCTCAAAGATGATTTTTATAATAAGAATTTTGAACTTGTCATACTTGTCCAATCATTAAGCTCACAAGAAGGATTTGGACAACTATAGCAAGCTTCGGTTTTGGTAGCATTAGCTCCCCTACATATGTGCATAGAGTTTGATTTGAAGCTTTGCACATATGCATGGATAATAATATGTGGGAGAGTAATTCTACCAAAATGATGCTAAGGTGTAAGAAATGGACCTTTGAAGCGTGATACAAATCGGAGTTGCCTTTTACACCATCCTTAGCACCATGTAGTAACTAGACATCCGTCAAAACTCAAGAACCCCGTGAGATCAACATTATAAGCATAGTTCTTGAACCACTTGTAAAAACAAAGGGAATGTCTAGATACCACTTGAATCCTACCAATCGAACCTATGCATGCTAGTAGATCATTTCACCATTCAAGCTCTATACTAGCATTGCACCACACAAGCAAGAAGATACCACTTGTAATATACAACTATCCAAGTGCAAAGAGCAAGTCATATGAGAATGCATAAACAAATGCAACAACTTTGTTCATGAGCTTGCTCCCCCTTCTTGTGTGCATCAAAATTTTATTTACCCCCTTACCCCTTATCATGTTCAATCATCTTTTTCTCTCCCCTTTGTCAACAATTGCCCAAAATGGGATCAAATTGTGGAGAGAAAAGAACTTTGATGGAGTAAATAAAATATTTAGTCAAATTTGGTTCAATCTAGAACACTTGCCAAAGATATTTAATTCGATTTGAACCAAAGACAAGCTTCTTCACACCTCATGAAAGGGTTATCTTGCCTATGTTGAATTAAACACTTATAGCGAACCTTCTAGATTCAACACTAGGATTGCAAGCCCACAAACATGTCATATATCACCACTAGATCAAAACAAGCATAGAAGCAATAGTGGTAACATATATCCATCAAACTCATTTGATTTATCATGAATGCTCATAGAAACCACTTATTATGACTACATGCTCTAGCAAGTCCTTAGCAAGTATGAATGATATGTCAATCAATTGTACCTTGCTTTGTCGAAGGAGAGGCATGTCAAGTAGTGGTGGGTGCATTCAACACATGTTTGAGAAATCAAGAATGTTCAACTCATTCCTTAGCTTGCAAAACCTTCTTTCATCAAGTGGCTTGGTGAGAATATTGGTAAGTTGATCATCGGTGCCCACACTTTCAATGGAAATATCTCCCTTTTGTTGATGATCTCTAATGAAGTGATGTCTTATGTCAATGTGCTTTGTTCTTCCATGTTGAACCGGGTTTTGTGTCATCTTGATTGCACTTTCATTATCACAAAACAATGGCACATTCTTGAAGTTGATGCCATAATCCTTCAAAGTTGACTTCATCCAAAGCAATTGTGCACAACAACTCCCCGCACTAACATATTTGGCTTCAGCGGTAGAGATTGCAACACTATTTTGTTTCTTTGAGGACCATGACACAAGTGACCTTCCAAGAAGTTGACATGTACCACTTGTGCTCTTTCTATTGATCTTGCAACCACCATAGTCGGAGTCCGAATATCCAATCAACTCAAACTTTGACCCCTTGGGATACCATAGTCCAACATCTCTTGTTTGCTTCAAGTACCTTAATATTCTCTTTGCGGCCGTGAGATGACTCTCTCTAGGTGAGGCTTGATATCTAGCACACATGCAAACACTAAACATGACATCCGGCCTTGATGCGGTGACATAGAGTAGGCTTCCAATCAAGGACCGATAATCCTTTTGATTCACCATGTTTCCATCAACATCACTATCAAGATTCCCATTGGTGCCCATTGGAGTTGAGATTGGCTTTGCATCTTGCATCCCAAACTTCTTCAACATGTCCCTTATGTATTTTCCTTGACTCACAAATGTCCCATTCTTCAATTGCTTGACTTGAAGACCAAGGAAATAGCTAGGTTCACCAATCATGGACATCTCAAACTCTTTTGCCATCATATCACCAAATTCTTCACAATATGTTTGATTGGTTGATCCAAAGATGATATCATCCACATAGATTTGCACAATGAAGAGATCATTACCAATCTTCTTGGTGAATAGAGTAGTATCAACCTTGCCCATCTTGAAACCCTTAGAGAGAAGGAAATTCTTCAATCTTTCATATCATGCTCTAGGTGCTTGCTTCAAGCCATACAAAGTTTTCTTCAACTTGTACACATGGTTGGGCTTCTTCTCATCTTCAAAACCGGGAGGTTGCTCAACATATACTAGCTCATTGATGATCCCATTGAGAAATGCACTCTTGACATCCATTTGATACAACTTGATGTTGTGGGCACATGCATAAGCCAATAGAATTCTTATTGCTTCCAATCTTGCCACGGGAGCGTATGTCTCATCATAGTCAAGACCTTCAACTTGAGTATAGCCTTGTGCAACTAGTCTTGCTTTGTTTCTCACTACATTGCCGTCTTGATCTTGCTTGTTCTTGAACACCCATTTGGTTCCAATAACATTGTAGTCTTCCGGCCTCTCAACTAGTTCCCAAACATCATTTCTAGTGAAATTATTGAGCTCATCTTGCATAGCCATGATCCAATTGGCATCCTTCAAAGCTTCATCAACTTTCTTTGGTTCTATGCTTGACACAAATGATGCATGCTCACAAAACATAGCCAATCTTGATCTTGTTTGCACACCACTTCTAATATCACCAATGACACTATCAATTGGGTGATCTCTTGTAACATGTTGTGGTTGTAGCACTTGCACTTGATTGCTTGAGCTTGGTTGATCACTTGACTTGTCTTCATTGGATGAACTAGCACCATGATCTTGCACTTGAGTATTGCTAGCTTGCCTCATTGAAGAGTTGAGCACTTCATCTTTATCATCTTGCACATCAATCACTTGCTTTGCTCTAATATCCCCAATGTCTATGTTCTTCATTGCTTCAACCAATTGTGTTCCACCAACATCTTCTAGATTTTCTTCTTCATCTTGTGACCCATTGGTTTCATCAAATTTCACATCATGGACTTCTTCTAGTGTGCCACTCGAGTTGTTCCAAACTCTATAAGCCTTGCTTGTAGTTGAGTAACCGAGTAGGAACCCCTCATCACATCTCCTATCAAACTTCTCCAATCTAGTGCCCTTCCTCAAGATGTAGCATTTGTAACCAAACACTCTAAAATAAGCAATATTAGGCTTTCTTCCATGAAGTATCTCATATGGGGTCTTCTCTAGGAATTGATGACAATAGAGCCAGTTGATGTAGAAGCATGCCGTGTTGATTGCTTCATCCCAAAATGATTGACTAACATTGTACTCATGAAGCATTGATCTAGCCATATCAAGCAATGTTCTATTCTTCCTCTCAACTAGGCCATTTGATTGTGGAGTGTACTTGGCCGAGAATTGATGACCAATTCCATAGTGATCACATAATTCCTCCATTCTTGTATTCTTGAATTCACTCCCATTGTCACTTCTCACTTTCTTGATTCTCATGTCAAACTCATTGTGAACTCTAGTGAGAAAGGTCTTGAAGGTGTCATACACTTCACTCTTGTCACTAAGAAAGAATACCCATGTGAATCTTGTGAAGTCATCTACAATGACAAACCCATACTTGTTGCCACCAATGCTTGTATATGTAGTCGGTCCAAACAAATCCATGTGCAACAATTGGAATGCCATGCATGTGCTCATTGTACTCTTCTTTGGATGTGAGCTTCCAACTTGCTTCCCGGCTTGACAAGCACTACACAACTTGTTCTTCTCAAATTCAACATCTTTCAAACCCTCAACAAGATTGTGAGTTGTAAGCTTCTTCAATTGTTTCATGCCAACATGCCCAAGCCTTCTATGCCAAAGCCAACCCAAACTTGATTTGGAGATTAAACATGTAGTCAAGGAAGCTTCACTAGTGTTGAAGTCAACAAGATAGAGATTCTCATATCTAAAGCCTTTGAACACCAAATTGGAACCATCAAGAGACACTACTTCAACATCATTTGCCCCAAATATGCACTTGTAGCCTAGATCACAAATTTGTGCCACGGATAGAAGATTGAAATCCAAGCTCTCAACTAGCAAAACATTGGACACACTCGTGTCATTTGATATTGCAATCTTGCCCAAACCAACCACCTTGCCTTTCTTGTTATTACCAAATGTGATTGAATCAATGCCACTTGTGTTATCTTCAATTGAATCAAACATTCTTGATGTGCCGGTCATGTGTTGAGAACACCCACTATCAATGATCCAATGCCTTCCTCCGGCTTTATAGTTCACCTACAAGCAAATCAATGAAGCTTAGGTACCCATTTTTGTTTGGGTCCTTGTAGGTTAGTGACTAAGCTCTTTGGTACCCAAATAGCCTTCTTCTTTGGGCCAACAATGGGTGTACCAACAAACTTAGCTTGCACACCTTTCACACCCTTGGTAAGCACATAACAAGAATCAAAAGATATAGCATTGATAAGTTTCTTGTTTTGTTGCTTCTTGTTGCAACTTTGCTCTAGGTGCCCAACTTGCTTGCATCTATAGCAATACCGACCATTGCTCTTCACAAAGCTAGGCTTTAGAGTTGCAAAGTCCGACTTGCCCTTCTTGGGGATATAGCCCAATCCCTCTTTGTTAAGAGAGAACTTTTGGCTACCCAAGCACTTTAGCAAGCGGGCCTCACCACCATAGGCTTTGCCTAAGGCATGAGTGAGCTCACCCACCTCCTTCTTGAGGGTCTCATTCTCAACCATTAATGTAGCATCACAAGTGAAGCCATCACTCATAGTGGAGATAGAGTCGGTGGTGGTGGTGGATGATGTGCTACAAGAAGGGTTAGCATTTGTCATGATGATAGGTTGATAAAATGAATCATCAATGATGTCACAAGTAAGACCTATATCACAAGATGCAACCACCACTTTCTTTGCTTGTTGCTCAAGAAGCAATGAGTGAGCCTTTTCAAGCTTAGAATGAGCATCACCAAGTTTCTTGATAAAATGAATCATCAATGATGTCACAAGTAAGACCTATATCACAAGATGCAACCACTACTTTCTTTGCTTGTTGCTCAAGAAGCAATGAGTGAGCCTTTTCAAGCTTAGAATGAGCATCACCAAGTTTCTCATGGTCTTCCACTAGACACTCATGAGTGGTTTTAAGCTCACCTAGGGCTTTCTCAAGTATTGCTACCTTCATTGAAAGCTTCTTGCACTCCTTTTCCTTGGCAATAGCTATATCTCTAGTTTGTTGCATCAAGTCATATAATTGATCCTTAGAAGGTTCATCATCATCGTCATCATTATCACTATTGTGAGCATATTCCATCTCACTATCATCATCACTATCATCATATATTACCTTAGATTCTTTTGCCATGAAGCATGAAGATGATGAAGAGAATAGTGAAGACTTCTTGTTGGTGGCGATAGAAGTAAAAGCCTTGTTGGATGAATCTTCTTCTTCTTCATCATCATCACTCTCCCAAGTGACCACAAATGCACCATTCTTGCCCTTCTTGAGTGTCATCTTGGCCTCATGCTTCTTCTTCTCAAACTTGCCCTTGTTGTATTTCTTCTTCTTCTCATATGGGCAATCGGCTTGAAGATGCTCGGTGCTATCACAATTGAAGCATCTTCTTAGTTGCTCTTTGCTCTTGAAGTTGTCATTTCTTTTCTTGAAACCTCTTCTCTTGATGAACATGTGACCCATCTTCTTCACAACAAGAGCAAGAGCTTCATCATACTTCCTCATTGTTTTCTTCTTCATCAAAGATTGGTGCTTTGCCCTTGGAGGAGGTGGCTTGGAATGCCACGGTCTTCTTCTTCTTCTTCTCTTCTTCCACCTTCTCCTTCTCATCAACATCTTGATCATATTTGTCATATGTCAAGACTTCACCAAGCAAGTCATTTGGCTTCTTTGATTCAAGCCCATCTCTTTGTAGCATCATGATTAGCATCTTGAATCTTCTAGGCAAACTCAACAAGAATTTGTGGCAAAAATCTTCATCTTGTGTCTTGTGCCCCAAACTCTTGAGATCATTCACAATCACTTGTAAGCGATGAAACATTTCAATGATTGTTTCATCATCTTTCTTCTTGAAGTTCTCGAACTCACTCTTGAGTCCATAAAGCTTGGCACTCTTCACAACTTTTGTGCCCTCATATGTTTCACTCAACCTTGTCCACACCTCACTAGCCAATTCCAAATCTTTGATTCCCTCAAACACTTTTGTATCAATGCCATTGTATATAGTGTTGAGAGCCATTCTATTGCATGTAATGTTGGCTCTATCTTCATCGGTGAGGCGATCATTATCAAGAATAGCATAGTCATGCAAAGTGACTTGCAAGACTCTCTCATGAATAGAACCAAGATACATGATCATCCTTCTCTTCCAATGATCAAAAGAACTAACTCCATCAAAATGCGGTGGCTTGCCCCCAACATGATTAAACACAATTTGAGCCATCACTAACACCATAGGATGTTAAGCCTTGCACAAAAACGGTGACCTCGGCTCCGATACCACTTGTAAGGTCCTAGATGGCTAGAGGTGGGGGGTGAATAGCCTATGAAAATTTCTACAAGCTCACTAAGCAAACTTCGTTAGATACACAAACGGCGGAATGCAAGTTATGCTTAGCCTACTCGATGTTGCAAGCCTCCTATCCAAACAATTCTAGTGGGTTGATCAAGTGATCTCACAAACAACCGAAAGGCCAAGATAGCGCTACACAAGTAAGGCTCTCGGTGAACCCAAACTAGGAAAGTAATGCAAGAGAGGGAGGAAGCTTGTTATACCGACGCGTAGAGTCGAGGTTGCCAATCACCAAGAATATAGACAATCAATCAATCGGCAACACACAATCGATGACGACCAATCACCGGGAACAAAGAATGACACAATGATTTATCCCCGGGTGTTCACTTGGGCACCGCCAAGCTACGTCACCCGTTGTGTCGACCAACACCTAGATGGTTCCTCGGTGTGACCCTCAAGTCACTAGCTCCTCAAGGCTCGCCCCGCAAGGCACCGCAAGACACCACTCTCAAGCGAGGTACTCAACGACACGCGCAATCCACTAGGATGCTCTTCGTGATCCCCACGAGGTGAGCTCAAACCTCTCACAATCAACCGGAGGTGGCCAAGAACAATCACCTTCTCTTGCCAACGCCTCCAACAATCTCCAAGCCGGCTAGGAGCGGTACTCTCCAAGAGTAACAAGAAATCCACCGGCTAAACCACCCACAAGTGCCACTAGATGCCCTCAAGCAATGCAATGCACTAGGTGATCCCTCAATCTCACTTTGGATGAGCAACAAGCAAGAGAGATGAGAGGGAGAGTGTTTCTTCAGCTTAAAGGATGAATGAATGAGTTGGGAGAGCCAAGAGAGGGAGCCAAGCCCGGCCATCCCTTTGTTTATAGCCTCAACTCAACATACTAGCCGTTGCCCCCACGGAGCCTGAAATTGCACTGCGCCGGACGCGTCCTGAGCCCAGCGCCGGACGCGTCCGGCGCCCTTCAACTCGCGCCCGCACCGACCGTTGCAAGTTTCTTCGTTCAAACGCGCCATTGCGCCGGACGCCCGACCCTCACGCGGCCGAGTCCGGCGTGGCATCGGCGGACGTGTCCGCCGCCGTGGACGAGGCCGCCTTGCGCCCAGCATCGCGCCCGCCGGACGCACGGCACCCAGTGTCCGGCGCGCGTCCGTCGCCGCCTTGCGCAAGTGGGGCCACTGGACCGCATCCGCAGGCCAAGCTAGCGTCCGGCGCGGCCACTCCAGTGTCCGGCGCCCGCGGCCCAGCCGGCCCACTACGCGCCCTGTCCGAACCGCCCCTCGCGCATTCGGACGCGTCCGGCGCGAGACGGCTGGCGTCCGGCGCTAGCGTCCGCTGGCCCGTCCGGCCGAGGGGGCAGCTGGACAGCGTCCGGCGCGCCGCCGCGCGTCCGGCGCCCCCTGGCAGTAGCGTCCGGCGTCGCGCAGAAGCGTCCTCCACGTCGTCTTGTTGCCGTGTCGTCGAAACAACTTCTCCAACATGCTATCCGACAAGTATACCAACTTGAACAACAGAGATAGCATGATTTCAACCAAATTTTGCATCCGGCGCAATAGAAAATATGCATCCATTTTTCTCAAAAGCGCCGAAACCACAGCGCGCCCAAACGCCACCTTTGTAAATGTGCCAACACCACCAAGCGTACATCTCCATATGCTTGTGTGTTAGCTTTTCACAATCATTTCCCAAAGGTTAGGTTAGCTCACTAGGCCCTACATGCAATGCACTTCATGAATTCACCTAGTGGCACCCGTGCGTCGAATAGCCGATAAGACTTCCCCTCTTAATAGTGCGGCTATCGATCCTAAACCACTCACACCCTCTATGGTGTCTTGAGTGCAAAATAAAATGGCCCTAAAGGTTATACCTTTGCCTTGAGCCCATTTTGTTCCTTCAAGTGATATGAACACTTCACACCGTCACGTGATCGTCTTGATCCATCGACCTCGACTTCACTTGCTTTTCACCGTGCATCGGTCCATCGGCGCCTAGTCTTGCCCGAGCTTCACCATCACATGGTCCTTCACTCCCAAGCCTCAACTAGCCCTTCACCTTCAACACCGGTCCATGGAGCCAAGCCTTGTCTTGATCTTCATCTTTGATCACATGACATGTGTCATGCTTCATATGCATTAAGCTCATCATGTGGACAACCTTTCTCTAAATCAACCACTTAGATAAACAAGGTTAGTCCTAGGTTTCATCAATTAGCCAAAACCAAACTAGGGACTTTCAAAGTGGGTCACCGAGAATCCGCTGTTTCCTCCTGGAGTAAACACCTGTGCCTGTATTTTTTCTGAGATTGAATTTGTGTTATTCCCGAGTTGGTTTTTCTCCCTCTAGTTCATCCCGTGATTTCTTCATTTTGGGATTGTGTGGATCGATCTATGACACAAGAGTGAAGTTTCCACCGAAGGAATCTTGCTAATTCCTCTTGAGATCAAAGATCCATGCGGATTTGTCTCCGGTTGTCCAAGAATGGCTTTTCTTCGCCCCTTTCTTGATTTCTCCCTCCTCATTTCGAATTGGCCGATGATCTTATGAAGATAGGCTCGCCTCTGGATAAGCAACTACATTCTCAAATTTGGTTGCAAGAGGATTCGAATTGAAAAAGTTTGGGACGAATCTTGGTGGAGGCAATTTTCGGGCGACTTTGTTTCTGGCATCACGGACAGTCTGGCCCTTAGGCTTGGACAGTTTGGCCGTCGAGGTCGAGCAAGTCCAGTTGCTGCTTTGGCTTTTTGCTGGCTGGAGTTTTGCCCGCGGACTATCCGGCCCTGTGGCGCGGACAGTCCGAGGGTCACTTCTTGCTCGGTGTCCCGGAAGCTTTTGTTCAGTTGGAGTCTTTCAGTTTCTCCCGCGGACAGTCCGGCCCCTCCACCCGGACAGTCCGAGGTTGGTCTTTCAACCTGAGTCTGTTCATCTTCTTTGCTGACATGGCGTCTTACTGCGTCACGGACAGTCCGCAGGTGTATACAGTGGACAGTCCGCGCCTCGGTTAGGACAGCGTCGAGCTGTCGACTTTCTGGGACTTTGACTCGCGGACAGTCCGGCTATAATTCCCGGATAGTCCGCCGTTCTGTCTTCGATCGGTGTCCAGAAACTGTTCTTTCTGTGTGTTTTCTGGAGGTTTGCCCGCGGACAGTCCGGCCCCTTCACCCAGATAGTCCGACGGTCATTTTCTGAGCCGTGTCCAGAACTGGTGTTTTTCTGTCTGTTTTCCAGGATTTTGCCCGCGGACAGTCCGGCCCCACCCCTCGAACAGTCCGACCCTTAGACAGTCCGGACCTACATCCCGAACAGTCCGCCGGCTTGCAAACAGTGTGCTAGTGAAGTGTTTTCTATCCAGTTTGCGATCGTTCGTGCTCCGATTGTCTTACCGCTACTTCCGCTACTTGTATAGTGATCCGCTGTGTTCCTAGAGAACATCCACCCTCTCAATGGGGTCGTGATCACTATGGTTTGTGTATCGCATCTTGGGGTTGGTTGTTTGGGCCTAGGACGTAAAAGTTTTGAAAGAAATTTTTGAGGCTCCCATTCCCCCCTCTGGTCGCCCTTACCGGTCCTTCAATTGGTATCAGAGCAGGTTAAGGATCACTTCACCTTAATCGGTCCGTGATCCCCGAAGGCGACATTATGAAGAACCATGGGCTTGGCAAGCCACCGCACTTCGATGGCACAAACTATCCCTATTGGAAGATACGCATGTTGGTGCATCTCCAAGGGATTGATTCGCATATTTGGGAGATCTGTGAGAGTGCGGACTACGTGGTACTTGCTGCCCGTGTTGACTAAGCACAGATCGACCAACACAAGGAGAACAACACTGCCAGGACTGTCTTTTTTCTGCTCTCTCTTTGGATGAATTTGAGCATGTTTCTGATTGTGCTACTGCTCGAGAGATCTGGTCTAGACTGCAGAGCTATCATGAGGGTACTGGCCATGTCAAGACTAGACTCTATGAGACACACAAGAGAGAGTATGAGAATTTTGTTTAAGCTGATGGTGAATCGATCGATTCTTTATTCACTCGCTTTCAGACCATCGTGAACAAGATGAGGGCAAACAACCCTCAGATGCCCTATGATGATCATCAGAAAGCCCTGAAGCTTCTATATGCTCTTGATCAGAGGGTTTGGGAAGTGAGTCTCGGTGATCATCGAATCGCCTAGCTTTGAGACTCTCACTGTGGATGAGCTGTTCAGCAAGCTCAAGTCCACTGAGATTGACCACCAGACGCAGGCGAGGATCAAAAATCCGTTTGCCCCTACCATGGCTTTGGTCTCAGGTACAGGAGGTTCAAGTTCTTCGGATAACCCTTCACAATTGTCTCTTGCCTTGTCGTCTTTGGTCTCAGCTACAGAGGAGCAGATGGAGGCTCTTGGGGATGACGAGCTCGCTTTGGTGATCAGCCGGTTCTCACGGTCTCACAACAACCGTTTGAATCGCCGGCGTGGCATCACCAAGCAAGGCTGCTTCAGGTGTGGAGATCCCGACCACTACATCGCCAACTGCCCCAAGGCCGACAAGAACTCCTACAACAAGAACGACTACGGCAAGCGCAAGGACAAGCACGAGTTCTCTTCCCACAAGTACAAGTACAAGTACAAGGGAGGATTCGACAAGGAGGCCATCAAGAAGAAGTACCTGGAGAAGCATGAGGCGAAGCAGCGAGCCTTCCTCGCATCGCTCAGCGACCTCGACGACGACTCCGATAGCGGCTCACCCCCAAGCGATGATGAGGCCGAGCGAAAGGTCGAGAACAGGTTCAACGGGCTGTGCTTCTTCGCTGACTCCAAGCTTGGAGGCTACTGCACCATGGCACTCGACGAGTCTACCACAAGCACTGAGAAGAACGTCGACCCCGAGCCTGAGGTAGAACAAAATCTCGAGTCCCTTGCTGCTGAGTTAGAGTCCATGGGTGATGCTTTGCTTAGCCAAGATAGATTGCTTAGACTTGCTGCTCGTGAGAGAAAAGAATTCAAGGCTAAGTGGGAGCTTGCAGTCAAAGAGCTTGAGTTTGTCAAGGGGTCGGTAGCTATTTCTGATGAGTCTGAGTGTGATGCTTGTACTATTCATATGGTAAATCTTGCTGACCAGCAGTCCAAGTATGTTGCTTTGGTTGATGAACTTGATGAGGTTAGAGCTAAGCCTATCATTTTGGGTCCTTGCAAGTCTTGTGCTGAGTTACAGTCTGCTCTAGATGAGAAAACTGCTAGGGTTGTTTTACTTGAGAAATCTAGCCATGTTACTAGATGTGCTTGTTGTGAGGCTTTGGAGCTAGAATTGAACTCTTGTAGGCATGACAAGAAAAGAGCCGAAGAAGAAATCACAAATCTTCGGTCCATGCTAAGTTGGTTATCTTGCAGTGAGCCGTAATTTGGCATGATGATGAGTCAGTTCAAGAGGGGAACTGACACAACGGGATTAGGCTTTGCTACAGGTGGGAAGGGTGAAAATATTTTTGGTAAGGTTGGTACGGATTAGTGTGGGTGCATTGTTTATGTTTTGTAAATAATTTATATTTAACTGAATCCGCACATTCTACTATGTGAGGTTCCCTCGAGGAGATGGCACTCTGGACTGCGGCAGGATTTCGGAGGCTAAGTGTGCTGGAGGGCAGGTGACATAGCGCCTAGTGTCTACCGTCGACTAGAGGAAACAATATTTCATTTGTAATACACAACCTCGTGCGAACTCAGTAGTTCAGTAGGTGTGGGTAACCTTCGGTTACCATGGTTATGGATGTTGGGACCTAAACTTCTGTTGCTTAATGAAACACGTGCGATTGCATGTTCTCGAAAAAAACTATGTGAGGTTCAGCCTGGGTTCGGCGTGAACGTTACGCGCATGTCTGTTCGCAAATCGCGAATGGTCGTGTCACGACCTTGTTTGCCTGTGACCAGCAGTATAGTCGTTGGCATATATCAGAAGTGCACCTTTCAGTTTGGCCGGTGGAGTCAATCAAGGACAAGAAAACTCCAAAAAGGGAATTGTTACCCAAAAAAACAAAGCAAAATGTCCCTTTTCTGGCTGGGCGCGAACGTTACGCGCACGCCTATTCACGAATGGCCTTTGTTAGTTAACGTGTCACGAACATGTTTACCTACATCCAGCAGTTATCGTGTCGTTGGCATATACTAGCCAATACCCCACATGTTGCCGCGGGTCAACCAAAGGTAGTGATTGGTTAAGTACATGATTTTTGTTCTACAATATTTGCTATTTGTGACATTGTAAAAAACATATATGAAGACTTTAGGTTAAGTACCTAGTATAAGTACATAAAGAACAAAGGCTGCATCTCAAATAGGTGCTTAAAAGAATTGATCGCAGTATGGAAAACTGTTCAATATGGGAGTATTTGGCTGAGCTTAGAACAATTGATCCTTGTTGTGTACATATCCAAACCTAGTGGTAAAAGTAAAGGAGGTTAACAAACAGAGTATTCTATTGTTACGATTTTTTTGGAGTGAATGGGATGGGCTGATAACAGTAGGGTGGTGTAGTGCAATGGATCAAGGAGGCGACATAACTGCATGTAGAGGGCACATGGCGCAGTGCAGGACCTATGTGGACCTTACTATAATGCTGGTGTCTGTTACAAAATTATTACCTTGTAATTAAGGAATGGCGTCATAGGCGTGGACTATGCAACAAAACATTTGAATAGACCATATAGCCTATACGGGCCTTGGATTAAACCTGAAATATAGCAAGAGTTTTGTCAGGGGATAATTGTAGGCAGATCCTTTTGAAGAAAAAAGAGTACTTGCCTAGGCTGGGAGCACTGGTTTGATACATCAACGAAAATTTCGCTTTGCAAAACATTATGATCTTTGACATGGTTCCCTACTCGTGTTAGGGGCTTTGCAGCACTAAACAATTGAGTTGGCAAGGCTGTCCAGAAGATTGACTATCACGGACCAGCAATAATGGCTGAGGAAGAATAACATGCATAAGTTTAGGTTTTTTAATATTTAGGAAAGATAGCATCTCATGAACAGAGGTGGATGCACTATATGCGAAGCAAAGATGATGAAAACGGAACCATAAAGATATAGGGGAATCATAGCAGCAAGAAAGGGGAATCATGTGTTACATTTGTATTGGTCGGGTGTAAAAATCAGCATACATCAGATTAAGACGTTTTTTTCACGACCGGGACTTCACCCGTTTTTCATTAAGAGGGAGAACATCAGATTAAGATGTGGAACCATTTTTTTTAGCAATCTAGGACAACATGCAGGTGGTAACATAAGAATTACTGCTGTAAGCACTTATCAAACTGGCCAGGTGAAACCTCTGTACTAACAATGCTATGTTTCCGAAAGGCAGCACCATCGAGCAATGAAGCAGTGGAACAAAGATTGGCAACCAACTTATGTTAGCATATTCAGCAGCATTAGGGAAAAAGGTAAATTAACTGAAAAGGAGAATTTCGGAAAGCCAACAGGGGGAAACTATCACCTCATTCTTTCTAGGAATTCAGAATGCCAGCATACTAATTGTGTCAAAGATATGATTTTATGATCTGTACTTGGTAAGGCCCTTTTTTCCCGTAGGAATATATAGACCCATAAAGTGCATAAGCTTGAATCATCATGGCATGCAAATATGCAAAAAATCACCAATATGGTTAGTCACTACCCCAGATTGAAGGATCAGTGCCGGTTCCAGACCCCCAATGCTGCCGGATTCTGAACCGGCACTACCATGTCGGCACTGATGTGGGGGGCAACATCAGTACCGGGCTTTGACCCGGCACTGATGCCCAAGAACACTGCCGGGTCGTATAACCACCCGGCAGTGTTCTACATATCCATCACTGCCGGTTAAAGATAGCAACCGACAGTGATGTTGTCCGCAATACCGCCGGGTCATAACATGACCCGGCAGTGTTCATTCGGAAGAACACTGCCGGGTTGGTCTACAAACCGGCAACACTGCCAGGTTGGTCTACAAACCGGCAGTGTTCTTTGAACTAACACTGCCGTGTGGTAAACCCAACCGGCAGTGTTCTGTTGAAAGAACACTGCCGGTGCGTTTTAAATCCGGCGGTGATACGTTTTTTCCTATTTATCATTAGCAAATTATAAAATTGTTATTTTATGTATTTTTTAATTAATTTTTGGGAACCAATTGCAGTTTATAATCTAATCATACTTCTCATACTATTAAAAACATTATAAGTTTCACCATTACGATGAAACCATAGTATTTACATTACAAGTGTCATGGTTACGATGAAACCAAAGTATTTACATTACGACAGTCATTCTTCTTACACTACCTTCTTTGCTGGCATCAATCTCTCTTTGTTTCGTACTCCCGCCGCCTTGGCCTCCGGAGTAGTGCCCCTTGTGATCGAGAATATCTCTTTCTCTGAGACCACCTCATCCATGTTGAAGCCTGCTAGTGTGTCTTGGAATCCTCTGATCTTAGGTTCCAGCAGAAAGCTGACCTTCTCCTCCTTGCGCTGTAGTTGCAGCAAGATGCATATGTCAAAACTGCACAAATTAAATGAGAAAGGAGACACTAAATTAGATAATACATAAGAAGGGAAGCATACACACCAGTTTATCTGACATTGGGGTACTCCCGCCGACGAAACGATACATTGCCCACATTACGTAGTACCCGCATTCGTTGTTCGCCTGCAGCTGCTCCAGAGTCAGCAGCTTCATATGGTAGGCCTTGAATGGGGCCGTCGAGGGCAGCAGTTTTTCCTTGACCCTATCAATATATACATATAAAGTTCAAAATACAAAATATTAGAATAGATACATGATATATATTTATATGAGATTAATTAAAAATAATATGCTATCAGGTTAATTAATAACTTACGTATCGAGTATTTGGCGTAGGGGATCGACCATCTCAAGTGGTCCATTCTTGGAGTCCCAAACCTCGATACGTGATTTGTGAGGCTTTATATTCACGAAAATGAAATGTCCCCTGCAAATCAAACACACAAATGTCCAAGTTCATCAAGTTCTTATAACAACAGTAAAAAGATACACTAATAAAAAATGGAAGCTAGAATACACCTTGGCTACCGTCCCTGCAACCATATATCCGTGGATTCCGGTGTAGCCTTTGTAGTTGACCTACATTGGATCTAGGAATCCAATATAAAATAATTCATTCCTGTCGCAGAAACATGCAATCCACCTGCAAAAGCATGAACATGAGAATTACATATATGTGTTACAATGTGAAGACAATATTATAATGAACCAGGTATAGGGTACGTACAGTGTCCACAACAAGACCGTATACCATAACTCATTGGAGTTGCACAACCATGGCACATAGGGGACTATAATGACATTGAAGCAATCGTATGCCTTGTGTACTATGTCAAAAGTGTAATATTGATGGAGCTGCCGCATGTTTATAGACAGGTCTCTCATTTCACTCTCTTTTTCCATCATAGGCTCCCCAAGTCGGAACTTGTAAACAACTTCCGACGTCTCAAATTCCATCTCTGCCATGTCAAGGTCGTAGTTCTCATTAAGTACCAGTAGCCTATTTATCTCCCGCTTCCTTTCCTGTAACTGCTCGTGGACCCTTTGTGTATTGAGAGGGTGAATGTCCTGCCGCTCGATGTCCTTGACTTTCATCCACTTGGGAAAATTGGCAATCCTGCGGAACCAAAAACTGCACTTTTGCGCGCAGTGAACACTGTGCCGACCAGAGCCCTCTGTGTGCTGCGTCGCATCATCCAACGGCCTCTTCCGTTTGTTATTCTTATTCTGCACTGAAGCAGACAATGTTCCCTGCTGGCTGCTAGGGTTCTTCTTAGCACCTCTGCTTGATCTACCACAACTTTGAGATTTTTCTGCTGGGGCCTTTTGGGAAGGAGGTTGTGAATACGAGGTGCTCTGAGTCGGATGTTGTTCTGGTGGGGGAGGCAACTGTGGCGGTGACGGTGGAGGTGGTGACCGCCGGGGTGGCGATGCAACAGTAGGAGGAGGCGACTGTGGCGGTGGCGGTGAGGGTGCAACATGAGAATTCTCTCTTCGGGGTGAGGGAGAGTGGGCTGCATGCTGATGAGATGAAGAAGTCTGAGAGTCATCTCTATCCCCCACCCGTGACCACTCAGCATTGTCATCTTCATTCGAGGAGGCCTGGTGATCAAGTTTGATGAAGCGCTTGCGCCAGGCCACATGAGCTCCCTTGTGCTGACCAAGATACGGCATAGCTGCCAATATGGGGTGCTCAATCATTATCCGGCCATACTTCCTCTCAAGTATAGTGTCAATGCTAACGTGGGCATAGCCTTGTGGAATGGGTCGACCATCAATGTTCCCGTCGCTGGTAGGCCAGGCCTGCCCGGTAGCCACTTTGTCCGTTGTCCACATCTGGCGGATGTACAGCCTGACATTAATGGGTTCGGTGATGTCATCCACCGGATGAGGCGCATTCGCCTCCAAGTCATCCATAGGGGTCGAGCCACAGCTACTATGACCCATGACCAGTGGGCTTGCATTAGCATTTTCTTCGTTCACTGTAGGAGGAGGTAGAAGAGGAGGAGCTTGTCGTCCCCTTTCGTCCGACAATCGTCGTTCTACTTCTATAGCGACCATTATATCAACTCGAGATCTCAAATTGTCCTCCATCTCCTTGAACCGCCTCTCTTGCTCTAAGCGTCTTTGCTCTTTTCCCCTCACGATAGGTGTCCTGGTCATCCTCGAATGCTGCAGACCAAGGATAATTACCGACCCGTCTCATGCGGCCCGGGTGCTCCTTCTTACCTAGTACCTGGGTGAGCACGTCATTCTCCCTGTCGAAGTGCGGACCCCTGCTTGAACCTCCCGGTGTGCTACTGTCAAGTTTTGGATGATCTCATCAGTCAATGCTGAACTACCGCTGTTAGCACGCAATTTTGGATTGTTCCGGGTCGAAAGGGTCCTGTCTGGGCCGTGACGTGCCCCCTGGCCATTCTGTAATACACAGATCTAGGCTCCCAAGAGACGGTCTCTGGCTCAATCCCTTGTTGTTGGCACTTATCAAAGTCCTCATCAAACTCTGCAAGCTTACCGGGGTAGCCACATGAGCCAAGATGATGAGGATTACTCGATTTACAAGAGTTCACCGTATTTTTCTCGCTCATTTCTCGTGCCTCCTCGGTATGCTTATATTGCTTGAACTCCTCCCAAAATGGTTGCTGCTTGACATATTCTGCTTTTTGCCAATCTGGCTCCATATTAGTCTTGATATACTTCTTGGTCAAGTCTCGCTTGAAAGTCCTGAACATTATCCCCATGTTTTGGTAGGCTTTTTTCTGGACTTGCTCCATATTAGTTTCATGTGGGAAAGTGCAATATGGTTTCAAGGACTTCCACACATTCTCCTTCTCTCCTTCCAGTACCTTCCATTCGTCTGTCTGCTCATTCCCAGCCCAATGTCTGTACTTAATAGGGATGTAGTCCCTAACAAAGATCCCCACGATATTCTTCCATTTTGTCACTGATTTCAGCGGGCCCAATGGCTCCCCTGTTTGGTCAAAAAAGTCAATGACATAGTGTGCATTTTTTCCGATAGGAAGCAAGGTGGCTCCTCGCTTTGTCCTGGGCCTCCTGGTACCGGTGCTGGTACCCTCGCCATCTGGCGCATTGTTGCTCGGACCCTGGCAAAGACACAACACAAGCCAGTATTGATGAGGCACTAACTTAGCATGTTAGCTTTTCTTATTTATTAAGAACTAAGTTATATACCTCTACTTTGTTCGCCAGAGTATGCGGAATATTGAGCCATTTGGAGGGGCTAAATTGCTCTCCTGCAACTGCCGGAGTTTGCGGGGTTCCCGTGCCAGGGGATCCCATCCCATCGTTCTGGTTAGGAGCTTGTTCTTCTTGGTTTGCCGGAGTATGCAGGGAACCCTTCCCAGCGTTCCCCTGCGATGTTTGTGAGTAGGACTAAGAAGTACCAAATTTTGATTCAGACTTCTTCATTTATCAATGAGCAATATTTTAGACAACCAACTAGTAAATTTGAGGCCTCACCTGAGATGTCCGGAGAGCACCAGAGATGGTGGGTAGGCGTCCAGTGGCGATGGCGCGGCGTGGAGGACCCTGGCGTGGAGCAAAGTGGTGTGGTCGACGGCATTGGACGGGTACCTTACTGTCGCGGAGGTGCACGGCGAGGCATGGTCGTCGCCACAGAGG
Source organism: Themeda triandra (assembly GCA_018135685.1). NCBI lineage: Eukaryota > Viridiplantae > Streptophyta > Magnoliopsida > Poales > Poaceae > Themeda > Themeda triandra. The sequence continues at coordinate 27,491 of JAENPR010002577.1, forward strand.
AAGAGGAGGTCACGGAAGCGGCGGTCGGCGGCGGCGGTGGAGGCAGTGGATGCCGGCATCGCGGGTGGAACGTTCGAACAGAGTGCGCGCGGACTGAAAGATTGGGGAAATTTCCTGTTCCCGTGTGCTGGCCTTATATACCAAGGCTCATCAGTGCCGGTTCTCAATACAACCCGGCACTGATGTGCCTTATCAGTGCCAGGAGCCTGAAACGTAATTGGGCCAGGCCCATGTTTGAAAGGTTAAGTTGTTTTTACTCTGGAATTCTTTAGATATCCTAATACTAGCGCAGCGGTTAAGGCACGCCCCTTTGGCCCCCGAGACCTAGGTTCGAATCGTTGTGTTCCCAATTTTTTTTTCCTTTTCAGTTCTTTTTAGAAATTATATGTGAGCGGTTAAGTACGATGTATAATGGAGTTCTATTGATATCCTATTACTAGCGCAGCGGTTAAGGCAGTACGCTTTGTACCCTGAAGTCCAGGTTCGGTTCCTAGTTTCCATATTTTTTATTCTATTATTTTGAATTTAAATAACATCACTGCCAGTCTATAACTCCAACCGACTGTGATCCACGTCATCACTGCTAGATTTTATCAAAAAACCGGCAGTGATAATGCCCATATATATTGGTTTGCAATAAACCCCTTTTATAGCACTAATAAATAGGAAACTTGTATATTTCTATGTCGAAATGGTTTGAAATTTTTTGCCAATCTTGTACACCTAAATTATGGCCCCAAACTTGATATGGTGTATTTCTGGTAATTATTTTTATTATTACATTTTTCATTGTGGATAGGGAAGCACGTTATGATGAATTACATATTGAAAAAACTAGAATTTTGCACCAACATCCACAAAGACATGTCTCCTAGGGCACATGAGACCTTTTGAAAAACTATAGCACCATTCCGGATCTTTTTGGGGGTGGCCTCAGTTCAACTATAATTGCTAGGTAAATTCATGTGAAAATTCAATTACTGGAAAAAGCAACAAAAAAATCCAGAAAATTCCCAAACTTGGTACATGCTTTATGTGTGGCATGTGCAATCTAGAGAAAAGGTTTGAGACCAATCTGACGCTGGAATGTATATGAACCACAGAAACCTAATGAACCTAAGTGGATAGTCATGGCTTGATGAAAGGTTTCGTGTACCTTTGTGAAACATGCAGACTCCGACTATGTCAAAATGGTTTGAAATTATTTTACCAATCTTGTACACCTAAATTATGGCCCCAAATTTGATATGATGTATTTCTGGTAATTATTTTTATTATTATATTTTTCTTTGTGCATAGGAAAGCACGCTATGATGAATTACATATTGAAAAAACTAGAATTTTGCACCAACATCTACAAAGACATGTCTCCTAGGGCACATGAGACCTTTTGGGAAAGTTTGGCACCATTCTGGATCTTTTCGAGGGTGGCCTCAGTTCAAACTATAATTGCTAGGTAAATTCGCGTGAAAATTCAATTAAACTGGAAAAAGCAACAAAACAATCCAGAAAATCCCATACTTGGTACATGCTTTATGGGTGGCATGTGCAATCTAGAGAAAAGGTTTGAGGCCAATCGACGTCGGAATGTAGATGAACCATAGAAACCTAATGAACCTAAGTGGATAGTCATGGTTCAATGAAAGGTTTCGTATACCTTTGTGAAACATGTAGACTCCGACTACGTCAAAATGGTTTAAAATTTTTTTGCCAATCTTGTACATCTAAATTATGGCCCCAAACTTGATATGGTGTATTTCTGGTAATTATTTTTATTATTACATTTTCTTTGTGGTTCTAATTGCAAACTGGCACTGAAGCACTACATCAGTGCCGGTTTGTGACAAAAACCGGCATTGATGAGCAACATCAGTGCCGGTTTCTACTTTGACCCGGCACTGATTAACCTAACATGTATGCTTTTTATGCATTGCTGCAGCAATGCATGCATGAAGCAAGGCATGCATGCAGCTTATGGCCACAGACATGCATGCACCTAGTGGCCCATATACCATAACAAAGACCTATTTTCGTGCGGGTCAATGTTACCATCCATGTGTATCAATACATTGTAATTTTAGAACTTGAATTAATGCTCACATTTTTAAGATAGTTTATTTATGCATTTTTTATAATTTCAATTTAATTTTAGACCACAATATATATATATATGAAAATATTTAGACTGTGGGAAATAAGCTTTCAACAACAATAAAATCATAATTTAAAAAGAGTACAGAGATAGAAGACAAACAACATATATTTGAAACAAATTACATATACGATAACAAAGACCTAGTACTAATTAAAATTACATATACGATAACAAAGACCTATTTTCATAGCTGTCAATGTTATCATCCATGTGAATCAACACATTATAATTTGACCACTGTTGACATTTCTAACGCCACTTAGTGCTAGGTTGTCATCCCCAAACATGGCACCAAAAATGCTAGTACTAATAAATGCAAATGCTTCTCTAGAAATGAATATAAAATCCGCAAGCTCACGAGATAATACTAATATAGCATTTTAACCGGGAGTAATCCAGGTATCGTTATTTATAATTTTACCACTGGGAAGGGAATGCACTGGATAATGAGCAATGAGCACTGCACATGTGATAATGGAGAGCTTAACCTTGTCTTTATCTATCTTCTCATACAGGGTAAGTGTCACGTAAAATATAGAAATGAATAGTAAACGATAAAGGACAAATGAGAGCTTATAGTCACATAAAATAATGATAATCATCTCAATATAGTACTCTAAGTTTATAACACTAGCATGGACTAGGATGATCTAGGGTATAATCCTAAGTTATTCTAACTATAAAGTCAAAGCATACAATGATTAGTGCAAGAACATCTAGCAATCATGGCGGGAAAAGGTTACATCCATGCATAGTGATATTACCAGAGAAGATCAAGAACATAGCAATCACTTCAATGTAATAGGGGTATTCTGCTAGACCTATACTCAGGAGAAGGAATACAAAGGACTCAATAGGACTATCACTCCCGCGATCTACCTCACGATCCGGAATATAGGGTGCAATCATAGATAAATACGGTCTAGGCACCACACCTACACAATATTTACCACTCACTCATCGATCTAATGAGCAAGCGCTATACGATCTCATGCATAAACATAATTCTAGTCTAACTATGCTAAACATATAATCAAAGTAAACTAAGAATAATATAATTGAGAACATAATCAAGTAGAGTAAGTCAATTCCGATACAATAGAATAGAATGAAGTATTATTCATAGTAGCAAGAACAATGATGAATATTACAAGAACGTAGAGAAAAATTACCAAGAACTTTGACATATCCGGACTCTAAGCTATGCTTGATTCCCTCTAGATCTATTCCTATGTATCTATGCTACTCAACTATGGAGCTCTAATTGAGATGGTGGCTCTGGTTTCTCTGAATTCTTCAGATGAGAGAATGAACTATTGAATTGAAGGAATAATTAGGTTTTCTCCCGGGGTCAGGGGCTCTGAATATATAGCCCTCTAGAATGCACCATAGCCCTCGGATCAAACCAACCTAAATGGATGATTTTTATTCATCATCAAAGGCGGTGGAGGCAGGATCCATGAGACTCCACCTGATTGGTGGAGGTGGAGAGGCGGCCGCCCCTAGGCCTGGGGCGGCCGCCCCTGGACTCTGTAGGTGGGCCCCAGCTTCCAGGGGTCGCCTTCTGGAGTCTTCTAGAGTATACTTTTCATGTGTTCGATCTTTCTCTCAATGTAATCCTGACATGTGGACCTTTTTTGATTCTTTTCTGATAACCCCCTGCAGAAATAGACAATCACCAAAACTCGTGGAATTCTATCAGTGTAACCCCTATATCTAGTAGGTAAACATATTTTAGTCCTTTCTCTTGATACATTGATGGTTTAAAAAGGTACTTATCTACCGTCAACAAACTCCCCCAAGCTTACCTTTTGCTCATCCCTGAGCAAAGATAGACTCAGTGATGGATCAGGAGTTGCTACAATGCTTTCACACCTCAAAAGTACACATACGTTTAAACAAGAACTCTCCTCCGGATTGGAGTGAACTATTATGACTCAAAACTTACTTATATTACCTTTTACCATGGGGCTTGTAACCGTCACTTGGGTCTTGAGTAATTGAAAGATAGGACGGTCAAGTCAAGCGCCATGTTTCTTGATCTTTGATGAACTATTATTCTAGAGTTTTTGCAAGGTTTTAAAATAAAACTCAGAGATTCGTTGTATGACTCTTTCAAGTCTCTCCTTTGTAGTATTTTTGGATCCTCTTCAAGGCATGAGTATGTATGCCTTCTCTCTTCTCTCAGAATATGTGGTATTTGTGGAACAAAGGCATAGTGAGGTTGCCTTCTCTCTCTCATCCTACTTCTAATAGGCTTATGTGATGCTCATAGGTGGGGAGACAACTCAGAATCACTTGCATATATTGCCTAGTTAAGCCATGGATCTAGAGGAACTAAGCATACAATCAAGTCATATGTGCATGTGAATGAGGGGAATGAAATGAGTGATAAGACGATGGTGGTAAAAAGAAAATGATTATGAGGGGTGATCATCGGTGAAGATCTACTTCTACACTTGCTCCTTTGGGGATAACATACCTCTCTTTGTTTGGAAACTTTGAACCTTCCTTGAAGAGAAGGGCTTGGCTACTCTTTCCTTTTCTTTCTTTCTTTTTTTCTTCTTTTTAGAGCAACCAATCCTCTTGAATGAAACTTTAACAACGGGGAGTATTTGACTGAAATAATAACTGCAGCTTTACTGTAGGTAGATAAAGTGGCGACGAATATTTTTGGATGTTCACTCCCAGGGTAGGAGTAGAATTTTTCTGGATGGATTGGAATGAATGACGTATGTATGTACAGATGGATGAATGTGTACTCCTAGGGTAGGAGCAGCATAGGTGCGTGTTTCCAGGGTAGAGACGCACATAATGCGGTGGATGTGGATCTATATGTGGGTGGTACTTCTGGGAACAGAAGTAGCACATAGTGAATGTAGTAATATGAATGGGTGCATGCTTCTGAGGACAGAAGTAGCATAGATCAATGGACGGAGCGCACATAGTATTGACTTTAACCACATGACTAATTCCTAAGGGTCAACACAGCATAACTACACAGAAATTAGTATTGACTTTAACCGCATGACTAATTCCTAAGGGTCAACACAGCACATAGTATTGACTTTAACCGTATTGACTTTAGTATTGACTGAAATAATAACTAGAGCTTACAAAATGATCTAATATAAAGCTGGTTTTTCTAATCTAGTAAGCATGAATATATGGCTGTGGTAGGAATTTAAACTCTCATCATAAAGAAACTCATCATGCAGAAATTTAAGGTTTTCACAAATAAATTCTCCAGAACTCTAGTATCTCTAGGAACAAGATGGACAGCAGTTCAAAACCTTCCCATATCATAACCGCCAACTACCTAGACTAAGATCAGGTGTTCGCTACCCACAAGTTTCAGGTTCAGAGCAAATCTCAAATCTAAACAGTTGTGCCTAAAACTCGGGAGAGTGCAAGGTTAAAACTAGGTACTTGAGAGGAATTACGGCAGAGCAACTATTCATCATCTCCATATAGAGTTTATTCTAGGGATCATTTTAAAGACAGATTTAAAAGAGCACTCCAAAAATAGAAAAGATAAATAAGAAAATCTTTCTAGGTTTCTATGGTTATGCATCTTTTTTAGTTGTTTTAACAAAGCAAACTATAAGATAGATAAATAGACAAGATGGGATCACTTAGCTCGGTACACGGGGGATGCTCTCCCCCAAGCTGGATTTTGACATAGTCTGCTAAGGTTGCTGACTGGCATTGAAGACATTCTGGTTCTCTTAGAGTGTCATGGGTAGTTGCTGTTGGAGATAGCGTTCAACTGTTGAGGGTAGCACTCCAACAGGGGACTAGACGTCTTTCTGCCTGTTAGCTCTTTCTTGATCCTTTATGTCCTGTGAAGCTCAAATAGACACAAAGCTCGTGGAACTGATTAAGCGTTAGTGATAAAACCTCTAAGACTTAGTTGACTAGAACTTTCTTAACCCAATTATCTTCTAACGGGATCACAAGAAATATTTTTATATTTTTTATATTTAAGAAATGCGAGATAGAAAAATAGATATCTTTGGAAAATTATTTTTATGCCACCATGATGAATGATTATTCACATGGGGCTTAGCAGTTTTCTAAATGCAAATGCACAACATCTTTTTATTTTTTTCTAATACGGAGACAGTAAAATGAAGATGCAACTAAGATGCATGTAGGAAAAATAAATATGCTAAGGAAAAATACAATGCTGAAAAGGGAAATGCTAATAAATACCAAGTTACCTCTTGACGCGGCGTTCGGTGATTTTGAGTCCTCCGAACAGGACCTTCTTCGCTCATTGTTCATGGGGCGTGTCAGATGGCGCCTCTGAGGGTGTTGTGTCTCATATAGGTTCTGCCTATGATTTTGCTTTTACCTTCCATACTTTCTTTGTTGGTGAGGGTGACCTGGAGGAGGAAGCTTCTGGGATCACTATCTCTTCTTCTGCTGGTGGTACCTCTTCTTCTTCCACAATATTTTTTCTTCTGGGTACCGATCTTCACATCTTGATACTTCTCCTTCATAGTCAGCCCATCCATCTGTAGTGATGTTCTTCTTGTTTTGGCGATGGGTACACTGCCTTCTCCTTGTTCTGTTCTTCTTGGGCTCCTCATCGATTATATAATTGTTATTGAAATAGTGGCATACCTTCTTAGAGGGAAAATGGAGGTGGGTCTCTCCTGTTCCAATGTAGATGATGGCCTTGGTGGTGTTGAGGAATGGTCTTCCTAGGATGATAGGTGGATCATAGTCATCTCCCATGTTGACGACTAGGAAGTCTGTGGGGACATAGTGGTCATCGATCTATATGGGGATGTCCTTCACCAGTCCTTCGATGAAGCGGAATGTCTGGTCTGCCATCCTGGCCATTATGTTGATGCCCGATCAGGTGTCGCAGACAGCTTTATTGAAGGAGCTTCTGTGGATGGAACATTGAATGGTTGGGACACCTGGGTCATCTTTCTTGATCAGACGTGGGGACTTGAGCAGGTGGTCATGCTCCCTATGGACTGCAGTGATCATCCTTACTGTCTCTGTCTTCTTAGTCTTCTTATTCTTAGTCTTGTTCTTCTTGATAGGAGTCTTCTTCTTTTGATTGTTCTGCTGTTGAGGGTGTGCTGGGAACTGCAACACTCTGTTCTTGAAGAAGAAGGTCTCTCTCTTGCCCCTGATGTTGAAGATGATCTTGGCAGTGTTGGCGTACATGATGGCTCCAGCAGTGTTCAAGAATGTCGTCCCAGAATGATGGGGGACCTTTCATCACTGCCCGTATGCACCACCACAAAATCTGCAGGAACGTATGAGTTGCCCACTCGCACACATATGTCTTCTAGTGTTCCCATGGGGAAGCGAAGTGACTGATCTGCAAGCTGCAAGCATATGGTTGTGTACAATAAAGGACAATTGAATATTTTCTCATATATCACCTTAGGCATGATGTTGATGCTTGCATCGAAGTCACAGATCACCTCGTTGAGGTTGGTACTTAAAATGGAGATCAGGATGATCGACCTCCCTGGATTGCCTTTCTTGATTGGTAGAGTTGAGTCAATCCATGACCCTCTTGACGGATCACTCCAGCTGTTTCCTGCATTGAATATGTCTACAAGATTTGCAGTTTCTAGCCCTTCCGGTTGCCCCGGCATTTTACCTTGGTCGGCGGAGGGAACAAAGTTGGCAAGCGTTGCAACTGGGATTCTAGCATTTTATTGAAGCTAAGCTAATTCTTAATAGCATTAGAAAAACCATCCATTCTATTGCTAATCATTTCTAGGGTTTTTTCATTGGGTGCTAGCTTCTTGGATAGGTTATCCATTAACTTGACTTGGTTCAGCACTAACTCTCTCAAAGGCGACTGATTGTAATTATTGTAAGAGGAGTTATTACCTTGGTAATTACCTGAGTAGTTAGGCCTCTGCTGTTGATTCCAGCCTTGATTCTGTTGAGGATGATAGTAGTTGTTGTTGTTGTTGAGGTAGTTCACATCCTCCTTTAGCTCTGGGTAGTTGGCACCTGTATGCCCAGTCTCTCCACACTCTTCACATGTCATGCGAGCATCATGTATGTGGATGACTTCTTTCTTCTTAGTGGCTCTCTCATCGAGCCTCTTCATCAACAGGTCCATCTTGATAGACAGCATGTCTACCTCCTTGAGCTGGTGCATTCCTCCACCTCTCTTGTGGGTCTGAGTTCTTTCTTCACTCTAACCTTGGTTGGAGGCCATCTTCTCCACAAGAGCTGTGGCTTGAGGAATAGTAAGTGTTAAGAATGCACTTCCAGCAGCAGCATCCATGATCTCACGAGTGCTGTTGCAGAGCCCATGATAGAATGTTTGCATGAGCAGCCAATTCTCCATTCCATGATGAGGACACTCGAGGATGTAGTCTTGAAAGCGCTCCCAAGCTTCTGGGACTGTCTCATCATGTTATTGCTGAAAGCTTGATATCTTCCCACGGAGAGCCCATGGGAAAGAATTTCGCCAGGAAATTGGTGGAACATAGTGCCCACGTGGTATTCTTCTCTTTATTGGCTTAGAACCATTGCTTCGCTCTCCCCAAGAGTGAGAATAGGAAGAGGCGAAGTAGTATAGCATCTCTGGGGACATCCTTGATAGTGAAAGTGCTGCAAATCTCCAGGAAGTGTTGGAGATGAGCACTAGCATCTTCATGGGCCTTCCCACAGAATTGGCTTGCTTGCACCATGTTGATTAGCGCAGGCTTGAGCTCGAAAGACTTGTCGATGTCCACAGCTGGTCCAGTACGGATGTTATCCATAGTGGGGGCTGAAAACTCACGAAGTGACTTATTCGCCATAGCTTGAAACACTGGTGTCAAGTCTCGAACGAAGGATCGGTCTTCTAATTCCGATGAACCTTCAAGTTGAGATGATGATGATGGTTGTTTGGTCTTCTTCAACTTGGCTCTGGTCTTCCTGAATAATGCTTCTGGATTGTCACGATAGTTGTCAGGAAGAACAGACTTTTTCATACATTACCCTGCATAAAATATATAGAATAGACAAAAGACAAGGGTAAGGCTGTATGAGTAGAGAATGGTGACGGTGCTCGATCTCATTATTGAGTGCAGTGATGCTCATTATCCATTGGCTTTCAACCTTCCCCGGCAATGGCGCCAAAAATGCTTGTTGACATTTCTAACGCCACTTAGTGCTAGGTTGTCATCCCCAACATGGCACCAAAAATGCTGGTACTAATAAATGCAAATGCTTCTCTAGAAATGAATATAAAATCTGTAAGCGCACAGATAATACCAATGTAGCATTTTAACCAGGAGTAATCCAGGTATCGTTATTTATAATTTTACCACTGGAAAGGGAATGCACTGGATAATGAGCAATGAGCACTGCACATATGATAATGGAGAGCTTAACTTTGTCTTTGTCTATCTTCTCGTACAGGATAAGTGTCACATAAAATATAGAAATGAGTAGTAAATGATAAAGGATAAATGAGAGCTTATAGCCACATAAAATAATGATAATCATCTCAATATAGTACTCTAAGTTTATAACACTAGCATGGACTAGGACGATCTAGGGTATAATCCTAAGTTATTCTAACTATAAAGTCAAAGCATACAATGATTAGTGCAAGAACATCTAGCAATCATGGCGGGAAAAGGTTACATCTATGCATAGTAATATTACTAGAGAAGATCAAGAACATAGCAATCACTTCAATGTAATAGGGGTATTCTGCTAGACCTATACTCGGGAGAAGGAATACAAAGGACTCAACAGGACCGTCACTCCCGCGATCTACCTCACGATCTGGAATATAGGGTGCAATCGCAGATAAATACAGTCTAGGCACCACGCCTACACAATATTTACCACTCACCCATCGATCTAATGAACAAGCGCTATACGATCCCATGCATAAACATAATTCTAGTCCAACTATGCTAAACATATAATCAAAGTAAACTAAGAACAATATAATTGAGAACATAATCAAGTAGAGCAAAGTCAATTATGATATAATAGAATAGAATAAAGTACTATTCATAGTAGCAAGAACAATGATGAATATTATAAGAACGTAGAGGAAAATTACCAAGAACTCTGACAGATCTGGACTCCAAGCTAGGCTTGATTCCCTCTAGATCTATTCCTATGTAGCTATGCTACTAAACTATGGAGCTGTAATTGAGATGGTGGCTCTGGGTTCTCTGAATTCTTCAGATGAGAGAACGAACTCTTGAATTGAATGAATAATTAGGGTTACTCCCGGGATCAGGGGCTCTGAATATATAACCCTCTAGAATGCACCACAGCCCTTGGATCAAACCGACCTAAATGGACGATTTTTATTCATCCTCAAAGGCGGTGGAGGCAGGATCCGCGAGACTCCACCTGATTGGTGGAGGTGGAGAGGCGGCCGCCCCTAGGCCTGGGGCGGCCGCCCCTGGACTCTGCCAGGTGGGCCCCAGCTTCCAGGGGTCACCTTCTGGAGTCTTCTAGAGTATACTTTTTCACGTGTTCGGTCTTTCTCTCTATGTAATCCTGACATATGGACCTCTTTTGATTCTTTTCTAATAACCCCTGCAGAAATAGACAATTACAAAAACTCATAGAATTCTGTCAGTGTAACCTCTATATCTAGTGGGTAAACATGTTGAAGTCCTTTCTCTTGCTACGTTGACAGTTTAAAAATGGTACTTATCTACTGTCAACAACCACCTCAGTAGGATTCTTGTAGCACCCTGCTATGGACAAACAAGGATCGAGGTGGTGAGCTATGCCCGTTGAGATGATCAAGGAGGCGATGCAAAGAACTCATGCCTGAGCGCGTGCATGGCCTCCCCCTGGTGTTGGTGGTTCAGTGGCTATCGTGCGACAGAGAAATCTTCATGGCTTCTCCGACCATGAAGATTCCATGGACTTGCAAGCGCAATCGTCGGACTTACAAGCCCAATCTTCTGCCGTCACCTCATAGTAGCAACACCAAGACCCCAGGAGGAAATTGCAAAGAGTGCACCTTTGAAGGATTGCGCTCTTCCCCTCGCTGGAGACACTAACATCTAGCATAGCTCTTTAGTAGAATTCTTCTAGCATCTAACTGTGCACCATTTTGGTGACTACTACGAAGCTTGAGGATATCTGTATGTGGAGGGCTTTCTCCCACAAAGAGGCCATGTTTGCAAAAACTAGCAAGCTGGAGAACTAACCAAGATGGAGAGTGGAAAATAAACACAAGAAGCCAGGCATATGCACCCCGGATGTGTGCCATATATATAGGCGAGTTGGTGGTGTAGTAGGTGGCAGCAGTGCCATGCTTTCTATTTATTCAAATTTTAAAAAAACATTTAAAAAAATATACATCACTGCCGGCTTGTAACAAGAACCGGCGGTGATATAGATATAAAAAACATAAAAAATAGAAAAATAAGCAATAATGCTTGGCCTACTGGGACTCGAGCGCGGGTCGTAGGGGCCAGAGCGCACGGCCTTCACCGCTGGGGTAAAGAGGGGAGTTCGGAAGAATGGGGGAGTTTATTTTACTTAACCCATTCTTCCCGCCCCCTCATCACGGCCGGTTCTTAACAAGAGCCGGCAGTGATAAGCGCCCCCTTCGTCTTCCTGGTCAAGCATGGGAAACCAAGAACCGCTTTGATGGCGGTGGTAGCCCATTCGCCATGGGGAGCCGATGAGGTGGCGGTGGCCCTTACTCCCCTGGGCGATGGCCTTTATAAACTCCGCCGCGGCCTCCACTTTGTTCACAACTACTATTCTTCCAATCCACCCTTCTCTCTTCTTCTACTTCTCGTCGACAATGGAGTGCGGTGGTGGCCGCGGTGGCGATGAAGGAGCGGGCCTATAGGGGCCGGCGTTGGGTGAACCCTAACTTTCCGTCCTCTGCCGGCCGCCACCTGCGCACGCCGGAGAACAGATCCTCCACAAGCATGTGCAGCTCGCCCATGAGCGGGGCTGGCGCAGGGCGGTAGAGGTGGAGGCCACCGAGCTCTGCGAGGCGGTGCAGGTGGAGCGGGCGGCCCGCTTTGGGGCCGAGGAGGAGGCTGCCATGCTTCATGAAGCGCTGCACGCGGAGCAGACGGCCCGCGAGGCCGTCGAGGCGGAGGCGGCGGCGGCGGCGGAGGCCCACCGTTAGGCCGGCACGAGGAGGAGGCCGCCGTCTTGCGCAATGCGCTCGAGGCCAAGCGGACGGCGGCGAGGCGCGGTGGTGATCGCGGTGGCGAGCGCGACGCCGAACGCCGTCGGCGAAATAATTTTATTAGTATTTATTTTTAAGAAATATATGTAATGAAATTTTATATAAGAAATATTATATATGTTTTTTCTCTTTTTTTTTTGTGAAAGTAGGCATATGTAATGAAATTTTATATAAGAAATATTATATATGTTTTTTCTCTCTTTTTTTTTGTGAAGGTAGGCATATCGGTGCCGGGTTGTAATATGACCCGGCACTGATAATATGATCAGTGCCGGCTTGTAATACAACCCGGCACTGATAACAGAGCCATGCCGGGTGGCAACACAAGCCGGCAATAGAAACAGCAGATCAGTGCCGATTTGTGTTACCAACCAGCACTGATACATTCATTGCCGGTTGGTAATACCAATCAGCAGTGATATGGACCTTCAGTGCCAGATCTTCAGCTGGCTCAATCGTTTGGCCGATTTTGAACTTTAGAACGCTTATCACTGCCAGTTCCATAGCTTCCGGCACTGATGTATGCGGCAGTGATCCTTGAATCTGTAGTAGTGAGTGCTAATTTCTGATAGTAAAGATAGTGTAGTTTAGGATACCTAGGATTATTTGGCCCTGAGAAAAAAAGATATGAAGATATTCATGAGAAAATAAAAGGACAGTAACTAATGTACCGATGCACCCATTTGCAGAGGAGATCTTTAAGCAATTATCCCTGCAACTCAAACACAACATGGAATATATATTAATTATTTTGTCAATGCATGTGATATGAAACTAAATGATTAGATGTAGCAGCCAACGGACAGTAAGTTACTTGACCATCATTACTAAGAACCATGTCTTCGCAACAGTTGCCAACTTCTATAGAAATACCAAATGGTTGACGTGCTACCAACTGTACCCAAAAAATGCTGAGAAGACATCAGTTGAAAGAAGGCCGGCCAACAGTAGGACGCAGAATGGGCCTGCTGCCAGCCCTTGGGCATGCACCGCAGTGGTGTAGGCTAGCGCGCGGTGCTGGGGAAGGGTGGGGGAGGGCCGGGACACCGCATGACCTGGGCTGGACCAAACGGCGGGCGAAGGCGGCTAGGCCATGTGGGAGGCGACTGAGGACAGGGCAAAGGCGGAGGGGGCGCTAGAGGGTGGAGGCACGTCGGAGCGAGGCAGGGAGAAGCGGAGGGGGACAGGGCTGCATCGCGCACCACGCATGCCGCGTGTCGGGGATAAATCTCCCAGACCACGATAAGCAGTGGGCTCAATTGATCTATCAATAGAGACCCGAGGCGGGCCTTTTGGGCCAAGGTAATAGGCCCAGCGGACTCAGCGAAAGATGACCGGCCTCCTCAGACCCAGGTGACGAGAAGATCGATTCGCCCAACCCCGAGACATGGGCCCAGGGAGAGCCGACCCCCGGCGCCCCATCCTTCGCCTCGCCCGACCACTCAACGGTTGGCGCCACACCCCATCTGGTCCCAAGTGCAGGCCTCCACCTTGCTTATCGAGTAAAACCGAATAAAAGAATGATCTACGGGAGCAGGCATATGTTAATACAGCTATGCAAAGATTAGCAAGTGATCATACATATACCTGAATAAAAGCTAGAGCTAAGAACGAGTTGGGTCCAGAGGCCACCGAGTGCTGGTTAGCCAGCAACCTCATGTGACAATTTAAACTCCTACACCAAACCCGAACGTGGGTAATTACAAGGGACGGACAATGCTGTTACCACCTGCTGCCTACCCCTCAATCATGGAGCATGAAATGCATTCACCTATTCCTATATACCCAAGCACCACGCTTGTGTATACAGAAACTATCCAAGTCCCCCTGGGACTTCGACCCTACGGATCAAAAAGTAGAAGACTTGGGCACACCTGAAGGCACGATGAATCGTCACCTCAACATAGCTCTATTCTAACTCATATATGATGTATGAATGATTAAGCACAAAGTTGCATATGCTAGAAAGATAACGTAACATCTTTGCTCTAATTTCATAGCACAACTATATTGATAAGATAAGAGCAAGAACTTAGAAGAACTCTTTGTATTGCTCATACCAAGATTCCTCCTAGGAGCCCAAACCCTTTCACAACAGTCTTGCTTTGCTCCAAAAACTACTAAAAGATAAAAGTACAAAGTGGAGAGAGAGCTCTTGATGTGTGGTGTTGATTCCAATGTGTGGTGTGTTGAAGAAGGAGCTCCACACGTCTATTTATACAGGGTTCAGGTTGGTTTTAGGAGAGGAAAAAATGGAAACTAGCCTAAACCGCCTCTATGTGCCATCAATGCACCGCCTAATGAAGATGGGCTCGGGTGGAGCTGGGGGCGATGTGGGCACACACCCCGTTCGCCACCGCCTTCTTGCAGTGGGCCGCTGGTTGGGCCTGGAGAGCAACCACGATGGTTGTTGGCCCAGTTTTGACAAGTAAGTGGGCCGTATTCTCATTCCTTTGCATAGATCAGTGTTTACACTTTCTTGGGTTGCGCCTTTTTCCACTATATTTGTGTATATGATCTGCAAAACAATGATCTTCCAATACATGTGGAATTTTATTAATATGAATAATATATGCGTGTAAAATAGGCTAGTTCTCTCCTTTTTGGATCTAAGTTGGCGGTTGAATTTGGTCGTTAAAAACCGCCAACAAGGACAAGACACAAGACATCCTAGAAAGACACATTTGTGAACATAAGGTTGATATGTGCCCTTGTGTATCGAGGTTGTGATGAGTGATTGTCAATGAGCTGGCCATTCGGGTTGAGTTTGTGAACTAACCATGGCGTGTGTGTGTTGTGCAACATGTCTCTTGGCTTGTGGTGCACAGTCCTGGAGCTCAAAGGCCGTGCTCGACGGCGAAGGTGGATGTCAAGCAGGTTTGTGCCAAGGGACTAGGAGTGGTGAAGGACGAACGCCGAAGGCTTGAATTGAGGGACCGGAGAAGCCAGTTGACTAGCCGTGGTGGCTGACACTTGGGGACATCAACAAGCGCATGTATACATGGAGGACTGACCGTGTTGACTAAGTCAGGATGGCAGTCAAGCAAATCGAGCGGAGGCTCTGGAAGACTTGGCGGCCGGGCAGTCAAGGACGGTGGTGGCACGTGTTGAGAGATGGGGGATGCATATGGAGTACGCTACTCGCGAGCGGGTTTGGTGGTTTGGGTCGCAAAACCATCGGTGGCCTCAAAGCACGGGTGTGGTTCCTACGGGAATCGGTGATGGCACGTGGCGTCATCGTGAAACTTGCATTGAAGTGAAGCAAAGTGGTGAAAGGTGCGTAGCCGTCGGATCATCAAAAATCGGGTTGGACCATAACACCCCCGGGGTTATGTGGTTCGGCTCAAAATATCTAGGGGCAAGTTGGTCATGTGTAATAGCCCTATAAATAAGGGGAGGGCTGATCCAGCCAGCCCTATCTCTCTAGGCTAAGTCATTTTCATTTCCTCCTTGTAGCTTTCCCCTACTCTAGACTGCTAGTGAGATCCGCAGATGATTTAGACACTGCAAATCCTTCATCTGTGTAATTGAGTCCTTGTACTCAGTAGAATCTCATGGGAGTGGAGGCCCTAACCTCCTCTTGTCCTCGTGACTTCAAGATCTGAGTTCTCGTGTTGCATTTGTGTCTTGATTTGGTATTTCCTCTCCCAGTCTCTTCTCTTTTGGTTTTTGACGGATCCTTAGAATCTGAGCTCTCGGGGACTTTTGGGTGGGATCAAAATGTGCAAGGACATCGAAGAATCATTCCCACCAAGTGGTTTGGGAAGATTCAATTCGAGCACGAAAATCCACCCTTTTGAGGAAATTTGAGAAAACTCCAATCCTGTTATAAGTTTTCTCGATCTATGGAGTTCCATTGGGATTTTGGCTTCGTGCTTCTGGGGTTATCTTCCAGACACCTCCTTTTACCT
Organism: Themeda triandra; assembly: GCA_018135685.1. Classification (NCBI taxonomy): domain Eukaryota; kingdom Viridiplantae; phylum Streptophyta; class Magnoliopsida; order Poales; family Poaceae; genus Themeda; species Themeda triandra. The sequence goes on from JAENPR010002577.1 coordinate 43,731, forward strand.
CCTTGCCAAATTTCATCTCATTTGGAGTTCATTTGAGGTGATTTTGCCTTTTGGGAGAAAATTTCAGGCGGCTGGAATCTGACAGAGCACTGAACGTCAGCACTGGGCTGATTTCTTGGTTTAAGGTGTTCCGAGTGTCCATTTTGTGAACCGTTTGTTCCTATGGGTTTCTAATCTACCTAGGAACTTTTCAAAGTCATCAAACCACCAGTTGGTTTGGATGATTTTGGTTTGGGCTCTTGCTTCACTTCGGTTGAAGTTGAGGGCTCTGTTTTTGCATTTTGGAGAGTTTCGGAGTTGTGAGTGTTTTTCCGTTGTGGTGAGTGTTCCACTATGTTCGTTGGTCATCACTGAGAGCATCCAGCCACCAGTTGGCTCAAGGATACTACCCCGCTTGAGTTTTCGCATTTTGGGGGGTTTCGTTTGGGACAGTGGCCATTTCGAGAGAAATTTTAATTGGCTCCCATTCACCCCCCCTCTGGTCGCCGTTTTCGGTCCTTCAGCGTTTGGTGGAGCCATGCTCTAATTTACACTGTACCCTTCCTCTGCGTGCAGCCAGCATGAATTATTGTTAGCAAGCTATCACGCAGGGAAGACCTTGTGAGCCGAGTTAGTCGTCGTCATCTTGTCAGGGAAGAAGGGAGGCATATAGCCCGGGACCTTTAGTCCCGGTTTGTGGTTCAAAAGCAGACTAAAGGTACATTTATAGTCCTGCTCGAAGCCACCAACTGGGATTAAAGGTTTAGTGACAACTGCTAGCTCTAACTGGGACTATAGACAAACCTTTAGTCCCGGTTTGAGCCACTAACCGGGACTAAAGGTCACCCTGCTGCAAAAGCTGCTACTCTAGCCGTTGGGCAGGGACTTTAGTCCTGGTTTGTTGGTACAACCGAGACTAATCCTCTCTCTAGTCCCAAGCCCAAAAATAGCCGAGACTAAAACCTTGAACCGAAAGTCTGTTCTCTAGTAGTGTCAATTGTTACCATGGGACTATAATAAATTTGTTATGTAGTATTTACATAAAGGTACTAACCACTAAAGAGAGTAGCGGACCAAAACAAGACAAGCTTCAACCTGAACGGATAAATTAATAAAATAAATATTGCATAAGCTGCCAATTAAGGGAGCAAGTTATTATACAACACATTACAAAAAGCCACGAAACATGACTTGCTGCCAAAGGGGGCATTTATTAAAAAAATGAGGGGAGCGGCACAAAACAAGACAAGCTGCAAACTGGGGGCAAATTATTAGAACAAGCATTGCATAAGCTGCCAACTAGACGGGCAAGTTATTATAGAACTCACTATATGAGCCGGAAAACATGAGTAGTTGACAATTAGAGGGACATTTAGTATAAAAAGATAAGAGTAGCGACCCAAAACAAGACAAGCTACACCCTGAGGGGCAAATTATTAGAAGAAGCATTGCATAAGGTGCCAACTTAGAGGATAAGTTATTATACCACTAATATGCAGGATTTAAATGCATTCGAACCTTAAAAGGTGATTGAACACTGAAACTAAAAAAACATTAAAAAAAGTTTGACTGAAAAGCCCAGTACACAACAATAATTACTACGACGTAGGATGGGTGATAGCACTGGTAAACTGGCAAACGATTCCTCAATCCTCGCACGAACCTGCCGTCGTTGTAGCGGTCTCCGCCGAGCGGACGCCGCTAGAGAAGGAGGTGCCCGAGACACCAGAGTCGACGCCCGTTGATGCAACGATGCCCGCAGATGGCGACGTCGCCAGCTTGTTGTACGTGTGTAACGAGAGCACAGGCAACTTCCACTCCTCGGACTGCAGGGACTGCATGGCCTCCGCGATGGATGGTCGCTGCTCGGGGTCACGGTGCGTGCACCAGAGCCCCACGAGCAGAGCGCGCTCCATCTGCCGGTCGTGGGCTTCGTCTCCCCGCAACCGTGCATCAGCCGCGTCCAGGACGCGGCCGATGGCCTGGCAGTACAAGGTCTCTACCCACTTGAGCAGCGAGAAAGACGGGTCCCAGCGGTTCACGGGTGGCCGGCCGGAGACGATCTCCAGCAGGACGACGCCGAAGCTGTAGATGTCTGACTCCGTGCTTCGGCGGTGCGTGTTGACGAACTCTGGATCGATGTACCCCATGGTGCCCTTGACGAGGTCTGTCGTCTGTGGGCCGGTGCCATGGTCGCCGAGGCGAGCAAGACCGAAGTCTCCCAGCTTGGCGTTGTAGGACGAGTCAAGCATGATATTGCTCGGCTTGATGTCACCGTGCACAACGCGTTGGTCCCAGTCCCGGTGAAGGTAGTGCAGCGCTGAGCCTAATCCCAGAATGATCTTGTACCTAATATTAAATTTAAGTGTCACCAATGGTTTGTACTTTGTGGTTAGTTAATACCACTGAATGCGTTAATGCAAAATCTTGCTATTACTAATTCGTTGAGGACCTTCCACCTTAATATTTCACAAGATACATGCAGAAAAAAATGGTAAATCCTACACGTATGTATATATCCTCAGAAAATTCAGAAACATCGAGCTATCAGTCCTATATATTGGTTGTAGAAATAATTGGTAATTGATATGTTTTCTACATGGTGGTGTGATGCAAAGGGAAAAGTCTATAAAAATATACAGCGAAATATTTGTATTAGGTCAGAACAAAGATCAAGTATCTAACGGGTATTGTTGTGTTAGTAAAAACATAGAGAGAAAGTGTGTGCAAAGCTAAGGTAAACAATTTTGATTAGTTGTAAGTGGTAAATATATATGAAGCCTAGTATTAATTCATCTACTATATGCTCTAACCCTGCTCAAAAGTAAGGGTTGATTGAATAGTGAAGCCAAAAAGATATAGCTATAACCGAGGGATATAATGTTATTATATACTTACTAATTAGTAGTTCTAAACCAAGGACAGGATCAGGATGCAACATGTTGTACCTCTCTGGCCAATTTAAGATTCTGTCCGTGCTATGGATGTGTTTATCCAGGCTTCCTTCGGGCATGAGCTCGTAGACGAGCAAGAGACCTCTGCGGCTGTCACACCAGCCAAGCAGCCGCACAAGGTTGCGATGCCTAAGACGGCCTATGATCATAACCTCAGCCTCGAACTCTTTCCGGCTCTGAGACGATGACTCTGAGGAGAACTTCTTGATGGCTACCTGCTGCTGTCCTTGGATCTCATCCTCGTTAGAAGTACTGGGGAGGCTGCCCTGGTACACGCTGCCAAATCCTCCTCGCCCGAGCAAATTCTCCTCCGCAAATCCGCCGGTTGCAGCGGCGAGATCACGGTAGTGGTAGCGTCTTGGCCCGGCCACGGTCATTTCGAAGGCGGCAGCTGCCTCACCATTGTTTGGCTCATCAGATTCCTCGCTGTCGGCCCCTTGGCGTGGCTGGGCATTTCTTGCACACATCTTCCTCCATAGGAGAAAACCCACACCTGCAGCACAAACAAGGAGAGATGCTACGGGAACTAGTATACGGAGTAGTAATGTCGCCGAGTGCTCCGGTTTGACCACCTCCGCCTTGGGTCCTTCGAGTGTGGAGTCGAAGGACCATGACAGGAGCTCATGTAGCTCGACGCAGGTTCCGGTTGATGCAGAGAAGCCGGCGGCCACTGTCTTCGGCAAGCTTTGTGTAAGGTTGACGCTCGCGTTGACGCGGTATGGGGTGCCGTTGATATGCAGTTCGACGGCTAACTTCTTGGTCACGTTGTTGTAGCTGATCATGGCGGCCTTGGTGAAGGGGGATGTGAGGTTGTTCATCCCCGGTGTGTCTGTGGTCGCCACGGACATGATGGAGTTGATATCGATGCCGATGTGCTGGCTGGAGCTGTTGTCCCACCAGTTGTTACCGCCAGAGAACGTGTCGAACTCAACGGCAACAACCCGACCGTCACCCTTCGCATTCAAATAGTTGCTGCTGTTGAAAAGGTAGAGGTACCCGCCAAACGTTGCGTCTGCATTGGGCAGGACGACGCCGCCGCTGCTCAGGTTAGATGGCCAAGGCGCGAGGAAGAAGGCCATCCCGTCGCCCGTTCGAGATGACCAGTTCTGACACTGCTGGTACTGACTGAAGTTCGTCGGGGTGATGTTGAAGGAGAAACTAGTGGTGAAGCTTGCCGCCTCGCTGGTGTCTTCATCCCACAGCGGCACTGGATACTTGTACCACACTCGACCTGTGCGGTTGTTAATTGACTCGGATAGGAGGTTCGTTGTCAGCTCGATACCTCTGCTTCTCACGAACTCGGCGTCGGGATGGCACACGATGTCGAGACTGCAGGGGTCATCAGTTGTGTTGCTGAAGTTGTAGCTGAATGAAACCGATGACGATGAATGTACGTGCAGGCATAGCACGAAGAAGCAGTAGAAGAGGCACATGAAAGCGAGAGAATATAAGGGGGCTGATGAGCTCGCGCAAGCCATTGTTGGAGCTTGGCAAGAAAAGAATTCTTCTCATATGGTGCACTGCGAGACCCAATCCCCTTGGATTGGATGGCTATATGCCTTTTGTTTATTGACTGGCTCGGTTGGGGTGACCGTGACTTCCGAGTCAAGAGATGAGGTAGTCAAAGTCGTAGTCTATGGTTCTTATCTCTTCCACTGTTTCTCTACAACAATAATTGAGACTGTTCAATGCAGGCTAGCTTCATCGTCAATTTACTACCAGTGACAGCTATTTGCATGTCAAGACGACTCCTGATGATGCGTACTGGCACGCACCTGCTCAAGACCTCAGCTCTTTTATTTTCCCATCACTGCAGCTTCCTGGAAGAAGCACTGATGATGCGGACACCAAAGGACGACTCCCATCTTACCCTGGGTGGTTGTGTATCTACTGCCAAATATGTTCAAGTATTGCAATGGAAGGAAAAAAATACTATCAAATGTCTACGGAAAACGAGAAAGGAAAATACTATGTATCAGTTTATTTTTTTCCCTTTGCATGAAATTTAAGGGTTATAATTTTTTAATCATGTATGTATTATTTTATAATGATTGTGATGTCCACGATTTAAGTTCGTGTTGAGAATCTATTAATCGTATATCAAATTAAAATACAACCATGAGAGATTTTTACTCGCATTGCAAAGCATGGACATATTTCCTCCACTACTGGAACCCAAAATTTCCCAGTGTGCCCTAAACGCCGTCAAGGAAATTGAGAAAACCCATAGGAAAATTGTTTCTATCAGTCAACCCACAGGCAAATATCATCATGTTGTTCTAGGCCTTAGCCTAGGAACCCCTGGTCGGAACCCAAGCAACTGAACGCACAGAATAATAGAGCTTTATTACGAAATGGGTCCCTCTTTGTACAGCCCGCTTGGTTAAAGCAGAAACCCCGGGAGGGAGAGGTCACAAGTTTGAATCCCACCGGCCGTGAAGCGAGTGATTTTCGCGTTGGCCGGTGTTCCTCCCTCAATTAAAAATATTCCTATTTTTTCAAATCGTGATTTGCCGAGTGCCGATAAATGACATCTATTCCAAAGTGGTTTTGCCGACCAAGGCATTGCAACAGCTCTTCTTTGCTGAGCGCAACACTCGAAAGCGCTGGGCTGAAAGTGTAAGTCAGCTTTTGCCGAGTGCCTCAAGCACTCGACAAATAACTCGAATCTGATAGCGTATGTAGTCTACAGTAAAGTTGTAGATGTTAACCGGATATATAACTTTCTAGTTGATAATTTTTTTATTTGACATCTTTAGAGGCTCAGCCCATGGTAGCTGACTAGCTCGCGAATATTATTGTTGGGGGCTCAGGACCATGCAAATGCAACGGCTGTGGAGTGTAGACAAATCAATACTCAAGTCGACATCGGAGGTTCAAGAGCATTATTGTCAGGCCTAGGATGAGGATACCTTCTGCAAAAAATGTCAGTAAGTCAAGTCAAGTCAAGTCAACAGATCCTGGTCAAGTCAACAGATGTGGGCCTAGGAGGAAGACACTTTGTGCATAGTTACCTGCAGTTGCCCCGTAGTACCGGGCAATCACTGATCATAGGCTTTTTTAATTATTATGTTATAAGTGCCAGTAACAAAAAAAATTGAAGTTCCAACCAGTATTTTATGGGGTGTGAATGAAATAAATAACTTGTATAAATATCAGTTTGAGATCGAAACATACACCTTTTTCCTCTTGTTGCAATTTGCAAAGAGTTATGTGTACGTGCAGTAATGAAATGAAAACGGCTCAGAATGCAGCAGCCCATTGAGTCCCGTTCCCGGCCCACCACACGAAGCACACAATCGAAGCACACAATAGGTAGCATGGCTTCCTGTGGCTTGGGCTATTGGGCGCAAGAAACGACGCCCTGACCC